>JAOTOM010002463.1:92500-103469 GCA_034440615.1 Ashinkailepas kermadecensis
CTTCGTGAGATTTAACGTCACGCCTATCAGTTTGCATCGCAAGCTTACATAATATAAACATAAACTCAACATAATGAATATGTTCATGAGACAGGGACGTCGATTTGTATCCTTTGGGGGGGGCATGGCCCCACCAATGTTGATCTTGGCCCCTCAATGTTGATTTGACCCCCCCCCAATAACCTATGCTATTTTTATGCTGATAAAAAGTTAAAGGAAAAAAGGGAAAAAACACAATGCTAGTTACATAGAAAACGTAGTTGATGTTAACCAGCCCATTTTGTACTGAAAAGAAACAGATCTGGATTAGATAGTGGACAGACTCTCCACCTTTTGCTAAATGTGGAACGGTCAGACTGACTGGGGCGGGGGAAGGGAATGTGGCCATGACTCGGGGGTCACGCTTTCTCCCTCAGCTAACTTGCAACTAACAAAGCACGCATATTAAACCCATGTATGTGGACGTTATCCTCCCTGATAAGCGTTATAGAAATAAAATGGCATCGTTTAGAAATTAAGGCCATAATTTTGGCAGATATGTACGTCCAGTGCGCGAACGCTGCCGCTCCTGTTACAACCGATACCGCCCCCGCTACGACCGGTCCTACTCCTGCTGCCGCTGCGGTCGGGACCACTTCCGCTGCCGCTACCGCCGTTCCTACTGCCGCTGTCCGTGCTCCCGCTGCGGCTGTTCCTGCTGTCACTGCCACTGCGGCCGGGCCCGCCTCTGCAGCCGGAGTCAGGGAGGGATAGCGCGGTGTGAAACTGCTTGTACCTCGGAGGGGGCACGCCAAAGAGCAGATGCGCCTTCTGCTGACTGAAGCCCGCCGACGACTGCTTCGTAGTCATGCAGAACCGCCAGCAGCGCATATGGGTCCGGTCAGTCCTTTCCATGAGGGGGGGGGGGAGGAGGGAAAGGCGAATTCTTCACAAGGCTGGTCGCGGAGCTCAGACATAACGAAGCAGACCACAAACGGTACTACCGGATGTCGCCTGTCAACTTTGACCAGCTCCTTGAGCTCGTCAGAGGTGATATCGAGAAAACAACCACCATCATGAGGTGAGAGTTTCGATTTCATCTGAAGAACGACTGGCAGTAACATTGCGGTACTTTCTATAATTATTACCCATAATATTATCATTTCACATCGCTATGTAATTTGTTTAGCTTTTCTGGTGAACGCTTCTAACCAATCCAAGGCAACTTCTGCGCTTTATTAAACCGTTTACGGAATGTCTCTTTTAGACCTGAATCTATGGGGGGGGGGGGGATTCCACCAACTAACTCCGGCATTGTGTGCAATTTATTATAATTGTGCGTCCTGAGTGGACTCCCCATCTTGCTCCGACATTCGCAATGTCACCGTCGCCATGCTATTGCGTGTAGTGGTTTGTATTGGGTATGTCCTGAATACCGCTCGTCACCTGTGACCGTCATTGCATGGGTGTACCTTCGTGAAATTGATTGGGTGGAATGGGGGGGGAGGCAATTGATGTTTTTGATGGCCATTTGATCTGGAGAAGGACACCATCGGCTAAAAAACTCATTGAGCAGGGGTGGGGATGCACTCAAGCGTTCTGGAAGGACGCCTGCATAGGGTCAATGATTAAGCTTCGGTCTGATTGGAGGGAGGAATCAATAATTAAGGTGGCCAAGTTAATGTTTGAGATCCTCAAATCCAAATTCATCAAATCTAAGTTTCAAGTCTTTGGATTCGCTGCTAGTTTTTACAACGGAATTGAAAAAAAGAAATTTCATTATGTTGTTTTAAATCCTACGTTATTTTTCGTATATATATGTATATATATATATCTATATATATGCATACATATATATATATATATATATATATATATATATATATATATATATATGTATATGTATATATGCATATATATATATATATATATATATATATATATATATATATATATATTATATATATTATATATATGCATAATATATGTATATATATAATATATATATATATATATTATATATATATATATATATATATATATATATATATATATATATATATATATATATATATATATATATATATATATATATATATATATATATATATATATATATATATATATGAAGAATAATGTAAGATTTAAATCAACACAATAAAACTTCTTTTTCAATTCGGTTGTAAAAACTAGCAGCAAATCCAAGGATTTGAAACTTGGATTTGATGAACTTGGATTTCAGGATTTCAAACATTAATTTGGCCACCTAAATTATTAATTCAGTCACTTAATCAGGTTAGCAAACATTAAAAAATACTGCATTTAAACATAGTTGCTATCAAAATCCAGTAATGCCCTCAAATGCATTATTTACCCTGGGTTCACCATCCCTAGATTTCCCAGATTTCCTTCATACACTTATGTGTATGAACCTAACCACATATGTGGTTATAGAAAAACATTCAATAACTAACATAGGTACCAAGTACCCTGTGGTGTGCCCTCAATTCATTTCAGTCTGCCCATTGCGTTCATGGTCATGTACCCATTATGTAGTTCAGGATATATTACAAAGGACAACGGAAAGCACAATTTACTCACCAATGTCTCCATCCATGACAATCAGTACTTATTTTGCTAATGCAGAAGGTGCCTAATCGCCCAAAATCAAAACAGCAACAACAGAAGAAACCCTCCGACGCTCGCGTCTGACGGCAGAACTCGGCAGACAACTTGAAATATTTCAAGTTGCCTGCCGCCGACGTCGCCGACGTCGATGAAACTACTAAATCAAAATGACTATGACTGGGAAATGACTATGACAAAATGACAAATGAATACCAAGGCCGTATACCGGCTAATACATTGCGTGACGTCATCAATGTGTGCTGTGACGTCAGAGGCTCCGGACGTCCCCGACGCCGGTTTCTGTTCGATTCTGCTCGGTTCTGCCGGGTCCTGCTCAGTCCTGCCAACGTCACGATTCTGTCGGGATTCTGTCGGTTTTCTGCCGCGTGTAAACAGGCCTAAAATAAGTGGTTGCCGCTTAAGGCCTGTTTACACGCGACAGAATTCCGGCAGAATCGTGCGTCGGCAGACCCGACGTCCGCGACGTCGGCGGCAGAAATTGGCAGGGAGCGGCAGAAAGTAGCAGGCGGCGGCAGATATTAGCAGGCGGCGGCAGACTCTGACGTCACGCTTCATTCTGCCAACGTCATACTAGCAGGAGACGTCATCTATCCAGTGCGCTATGAAGCGTCTCAGTTATTTGTTTACTGTATCATAAGTGATCCATTGCACTATTAATTGAGTCAAGCAGTACCGCCCAGGTTAGTACCTCTAGAGCATTAATGCCCAGGCATTTGGCACTACATCATTACAAGAAGGGCTCCTTTTCTTGAGGACGCGGTAGTAAGGTTACCATAATAATACGGATGCAGGGAAAAAATCTTTCTACTACAGCGCTGAAAAAGGCTAAAAAAAACTGGAGTGTACAAAACTGTTTCTCATCCCTACCGGGATTAAGAAGGGCCCGATAACCAAGCGGGGTCATTCTCCCCCCCCAAAAAAAAACTTTGAGGCCATTCCTGTGCCACCTGAATATATGGGGGAGGGGTATTCCACCTACTAACTCCGGAATTGTGTGCAATTTATTGCAATATATTTCCGGCATTGTGTGCGTCCTGAATGGACTCCTTATCTTGCTCCGACATTCGCAATGTCACCGTCGCCACGCTATTGCGTGTAGTGGTTTGTATAGGGTATGTCCTGAATACCGCTCGTCACCTGTGACCGCCATTGCATGGGTGTCACTTCGTGAAATTGATTGGGTGGAATGGGGGGGGGGGGGCAATTGATGTTTTTGATGGACATTTGGTCTGGAGAAGGACACCATCAGCTAAAAAAAACTCATTGAGCAGGGGTGGGGATGCACTCAAGCGTTCTGGAAGGACGCCTCCATAGGCTCAATGATTAAGCTTCGGTCTGATTGGAGGGAGGAATCAATAATGGAGGTGGCCAAGTAAAGGTTTGAAATCCTCAAATCCAAACTCATGAAATCTAAGTTTCAGGTCTTTGGATTCGCTGCTAGTTTTTACAACGGAATTGAAAAAAGAAGTTTCATTATGTTGTTTTAAATCTTACATTATTTTTCATATATTATATAGCTATATAAAAATATATATATATATATATATATATATTTATATTTATATATCTAAATATATGCCTTATGATATAGGCAGGTGATTTTTGGGCTAAATTTGGGACATTCCGGCCAAGAGGGCACATATATATCGGTATAAAGGGCACTTTTGGCCAAAAGGGCACTTTGGCCTATGGGGGGGTCCGGCTCCGGTGCGCCACTGCATATATACATATATATATATATATATGCATATATATAAATATATATATATGTATATGTATATATATGAAGAATAATATAAGATTTAAAACAACACAATGAAACTTCTTCTTTTTTAAATTCGGTTGTAAAAACTAGCAGCAAATCCAAAGATTTGAAACTTGGATTTGAGGATTTCAAACATTAATTTGGCCACCTCAATTATTGATTCATTCACTAAATCCGATTAGCAAGCATTAAAAATACTGCACTTAAACATTTTTGGCTATAAATATCCAGTAATGTCCTCAATTGCATTATTTACCCTGGGTTCACCATCCCTAGATTTCCCAGATTTCCTTCATACACATATGTGTATGAACTTAACCACATATGTGGTTATGGAAAAACATTAAATAACAAACATAGGTACCTAGTACCCTGTGGTGTGCCCTCAATTCATTTCAGTCTGCCCATTGCGTTCATTGTCATGTAGGTACCCATTATGTAGTTCATGATATATTACAAAGGACAACGGAAAGCATAATTTACTCACCAATATCCTCATCCATGACAATCAGTACTTATTTTGCTAACGTAGAAGTTGCCTACCCGCCTAAAATCCAAACAGCAACAACAGAAGAAACCTTCCGACGCTCGCGTCTGACGGCAGAATGCGGCAGACAACTTGAAATATTTGAAGTTGCCTGCCGCCGACGTCGCCGACGTTGATTAAACTACTAAATCAAAATTACTATTGCTAATACATTGCGTGACATCCTCCATTTGTGTTGTGACGTCAGAGGCTCTGGACGTCGCCGACGCCGGGTTCTGCTCGATTCTGCTCGGTTCTGCCGGGTCCTGCTCAGTCCTGCCAATCAATGGCGTCGATTTGTATCCTTTTGCGGGGGCCATGGCCCCCCCAATGCTGATCTTGGCCCCACCAATGTTGATTTGGGCCCCCCCAATAACCCATGCTATTTTTATGCTGATAAAAAGCTAAAGGAAAAAAAAGAAGAAAAATACTGTGTTAGGTACATAGAAAGCTTAGTTGATGTTAACCAGCACATTTTGTACTGAAAAAGAGCAGATTTGGACTAGATAGTGGAGTGAGCAGGGGCATCGATTTGTATCCTTTTGTGGGGGCCGTGGCCCCACCAATGTTGATCTTGGCCCCCAATGTTGATTTGGGCCGCCCCAATAACCCATGCTATTTTTATGCTGATAAAAAGCTAAAGGAAAAAAATAAGAAAAACACTGTGTTAGGTACATAGAAAACTTAGTTGATGTTAACCAGCACATTTTGTACTGAAAAAAAAACAGATTTGGACTAGATAGTGGAGTGAGCAGGGGCGTCGATTTGTATCCTTTTGTGGGGGCCGTGGCCCCACCAATGTTGATCTTGGCCCCCCAATGTTGAATTGGGCCCCCCCAATAACCTATGCTATTTTATGCTGGTAAAAAAGCTAAAGGGAAAAAAAATGAAAAACACCATGCTAGGTAAGTAGAAACATTGATGTTAACCAGCACATTTTGTACTGAAAAGAAACAGATTTGGATTAGATAGTGGACTGACCCTCCACCTTTTGCTGAAAAATGTAAAATTGTGTGCAAAAACAAACAAAATAGCTGAAATTCCCTCCACTGTGGAAGTACAGCTTACATCATAAAATGTCGATATTAGCGATGCTGATGAGCGATGCATTTTAAACCAGATTTTCTGAAAGAAAATTTGCTAAGCAACTAAACATCAATTGCATGGTCATACTGATGTTTGTACACACCAGCAGGGGTGTCGATTTGTATCCTTTTGTGGGGGCCATGGCCCCACCAAGGTTGATCTTGGCCCCCCCAATGTTGATTTGGGCCCTGCCCTCAATAACCTATGCTATTGTTATGCTGATAAAAAAGTGAAAGGAAAAAAGAAGAAAAAAACACTGCTAGGTACATAGAAAATGTAGTTGATGTTAACCAGCACATTTTGTACTGAAAGGAAACAGATTTGGATTACATAGTGGGCTGACTCTCCACCTTTTGCTATGAAATTCAAAATTGAGTGCAAAAAAATAGCTGGATTTCCCTCGCCTGTGGAAGGACAACTTACATCATAAAATGTTAAGAATAGCTGATGCTAATGCATTTTAAACCAGATTGTTCAACAACAAAAAAATGTTTAGCCACAAAACAACAATTGCATTGTCATACTGATGTTTGTATACACCACCAATGGCAAAACCACATGCATATGGAGCTTGAATAAGGTTCATTCCATTCTCACTTTCCAGTCCTTGTCAAACTTGCAATGACTGCATACCAGTGAGTGAACCAGTGAACAACAATCAGTTATCATTGAGATTGTGGATATACAAACTATAATTATCTTCAACAGCCCACCCATCACACCATCAGCTTGATATTTATCTGGTGCCTACCTAGGTACCTACATGCCCAGTGACAATGTGGATATTCTTTTACTTTCTGCCATAGCGTTGTTTACACTAGATATGTAACCGAATGTGCCGCATATCGGCATGAAATGTCGCACTGTTCAAATATACCACTGGATATGGATGCAACGTTTTGATGACGTCACAAACAGTCACAGTGTACGACTTATTCGCCCATCGGGAAACCGGACGATGTTGCAACATTACATATGACTCAGTGCAGCGTGAAACTGCCATGAGACCATCGCAGTGGCTTCAGATCATCAGAACCTCTTCAAATAGATCCATATGCATGTATTCAATTTTGATATGGGGAATCCAAGTCCCAAACCGAACCAACGAGAGCCATGTGTGTGCCAATCTGCCAGCTTATGACACCATGAAAGACAAAACTCAGCAATAAGCTGCATGGACACTGCTTTATAATTGATATTCCGGAGCAATATGTACTAAGTTATGGCGCACATGACTTCCAAAGCAAACCTTAAAAGTTACACCAAAGTTAGCCTTCAAGCCTTGGTGACGTCACAGCTTTTTCCTCATATATTGCAGAAATTGGTAGCATCAGGCATGTTTCAATTTCGCTGCGCATGGGGGGGGGGGAGTGATTTTTAGGCGTGCCGGACCATAAAGGTCATTTGCGCCGCCTCTAAAGCAAGTACGTTATATGCCTGTCTATAATAGCGAGTGTTTGCTATCAAGGTGCAGGCAGGTGAACATTTACGTTAAGGGAATTTTACGTTATAGTTTGTGTGATATTTTAGGTGCTGTAGGCGGGGGCTGATATGGGGACATGTCTAAATGGTTTTAATTTTACTTTGCTCCTCCACAAAATAATTTGTAGTTTTGGTGGGGGTGGGGCTGCGCATGCGACGTGCGAAGCTTATGCATTGCCCATATAGTTTTGCACGTGACATGATTTTTTTCTCGACAAAATGGAGGACTACCAGGGGGGTCGATTTGTATCCTTTTGTGGGGATCATGGCCCCACCAATGTTGATCTTGGCCCCCGCAATGTTTATTTGGCCCCCCCCAATAACCTATGCTATTTTATGCTGATAAGAAAGCTAAAGGGAAAAAATGAAAAAATATCATGCTAACTAGAAAGATTGATGTTAACCAGCACATTTTGTACTGAATAGAAACAGATTTGGATTAGATAGTGGACTGACCTCCACCTTTTGCTGAAAAATGTAAAATTTTGTGCAACAAAAACAAACAAAATAGCAGTATTTCCCTCCACTGTGGAAGTACAGCTTACATCATAAAATGTTGAAATAAGCAATGCTGATGCATTTTAAACCAGATTGTCTGAAGAAAAAAATCCGCTAAGCAACTAAACAACAATTGCATGGTCATACTGAAGTTGTTACACACCACCAATGGCAAAACCACATGCATATGGAGCTTGAACATCATTAATTCCATTCTCAATTTCCACTCATTGTCAAACTTGCATGCAAATCATGGTTATCATTGATATTGTGGATATACAAACTATAATTATATTCAGCAACCTACCCATCACACCATCAGCTTGATATTTACCAAGGTACCTACCTACCTACATACCCAATGACAATGTGCATTGATATTGATATGGGGCTACCCAATCTCAAACTAAACCAACAAAAGCCACGTTTGAGCCAATCTGCCAGCCTATGAAAACACGAGAGCAAAGTCAGCAAGAAGCCGTATAGACACCTCATTATAATTGATATTCCTGAAGAAAACAATGGTTAGTAAGCTATTGCCACACATGACTTCCTAAACAAACCCTAAAGAGTCATACAAGACCAGTGTCTGGTAGCGGCCAAGGCCTGTAGCGGCATTAAATGCCCCCCACGATACTATTACCTTAGAAGGTACACCAAAATTCGCCTTCAAGATTTGGTGACGTCATAGCTTTTTTCTCTTATATTGCAAATATTGGTAGCATCAGGCGTGTTTCAATTTCACTGCGCATGAGAGAGTTAGAGCATTTTTCAATATTCAATTTTCAAAGTTTAAAGAACTTAACCAAGCCGAACCTAACCTATTTTAAGTTGCTGTTGAATACAAAATGATTGGTAAACTTGCAGTTTAAGGTGATTGTTTGTTTGTTCTAATTTTTCTTCAGAATACCATGTTCATGACGGTGACTAAGACGATGGGACCACTTATTTTCGGTGCAAATATATTTAATTTTAATTTGAAAAAAATGACAAGTTGTCCAACTGAAAACTTAAACCAACCTACCCTAACCAATCCTAACCAATTTGTTTGCTTTATGTTGACAAATGTGTGTAAACACTTTTCTTGGTTGGTTGGTTAGTTATTTGGGCTTACGGCCGCATTGACTGCGTTGGTCATACAGCGCCCACAACACTTTCCTTGTTCCTTAAAGCACAATAATACCAAAAAGTTTTTTAAAAAACAAAAAACAAACATGTTCAGACTTTTGTTTTCTTCAAAAGCAGCTTAGGTTAGGTTAGGTTGGGTTAGGTTTCTTTATTAAGGTTGAGAATTTTCAGAAAATAAATTAATTAACATTTTTATTTTGTTTATTTTTTGTTCTCAAACGATAGGTTAGGCTAGGTTAGGTTAGGTTTTTTTGCATTAAAGAAAAAAAACATTTATGTTTATGTTATGTTACCGAACTCAAAGCCCTTTTTGGTAATATTTTGCTCACAACCTGAAAAGTAAGCATTCACAAAGAAAATAAGTGGATCCAATCATCTTAGTCCCCTTCATAAACATGGTATTCTGCAGAAAAAAAAGTTTTAAAAGGGAAAAAAAGAACACCTTAAACTGCAAGGTTACCAATTAATTCGAAATTTTTGGGGAAAAACTTTTTTGGAAATTTTTGAAAAGTTTTCCCACTTGGAAAGCCTAAACTAACCCAACTTAGCCAAATCTAACCCATTTGTTTGCTATATGGAATTAAATGTGTAAAAACTTGTCTTGTTACCACCTTAAAGCAAAATAATACCGGCTTAGCTAGGTTAGGCTAGTTTAGATGCTGACCTTCGAAATAAAAAAAAAAAAAATCAAACACAAAATTAAAAATCGGAAATTTTCCTTCAAAAGGAGCTGACGTTAGGTTCGGATAGGTTGGGTTCGGTTGTTCAATTGATAAAATGTACATATAAAATGTCGAAATGTACCTCGCTTCATTTTGGTTTTTATTTTGTTCTCCAAAGCAAGGGCGTCGATTTGTATCCTTTTGTGGGGGCCACTGCTCCACCAATTTTGATCTTGGCCCCCTCAATGTTGATTTGCCCCCCCAATAATATATGCTATTTTTATGCTGAGAAGAAAGTTAAAGAAAAAGAAGACAAAAACACCATGCGACTTACGTAGCTTAGTTGATGCCAACCAGCACTTTTGTACTGAAATGAAACAGATTTGAATTGGATAGTGGATTGACTCTCCACCCTTTGCTGTAAAATTGACAACTTTGTGGGAAAAAAACAAAGGAGTTGGATTTCCTTCAATTTGCAAGCACGACTTACATCATAAAAGCAACCTTAATCCTTGGCAACGCGGTACGTAGTTTATCGTCGCTTTACCGAGGCTTATTTACTGACGCACCCGAGCAGAAATCGGGCATATTCCAAATTCGGTGGAGAAATTCGGCGCAGCCTGGCAATCGCACTCGTGACGTCACGGCTCAGAACTATGGGCCTATGGCGGCTGCAGAAGTGACAAACACCTGCTTGTAAGTTATATAAGGTCAAAGCCCATCACCAAATGTGTCTGGAGAGGCTTGATAGACACTTGCGCGCAATAAATGCCACAAATCGTGGTGGGCGTTTCTCAGAACATCCAAATAAAAAATTCCAGTTACAAAAATTCCAGCGCATAAAGTCTAAATTTGAGGTTGCAGTCGACAAATGTGACGGAGGTGAGACATTCTTGATGCAATTGCGCGCAGTGTTTAATCCGTAGCCCAATCTCATGTGACGTACTGATGCGTTTTTGTACTTCGCACTTTCTGATGTATCTGCATATTGGTGTGATTTTAAATAGTGAATAAATAGCCTGCTGCTTATTTAATTCCCAAAGGAACAGTAGTTGAAGAAGTAGGCAGGTAAGCTTGAACAAGAACATCCAAATAAAAAATTCCAGTTACAAAAATTCCAGCGCCTAAAGTCCAGTCCATGCCTTTTTTCTGATTTGTACTCAGGGTTTCCATTTTAATATCACATAACTATCA
>JAOTOM010002464.1:0-45000 GCA_034440615.1 Ashinkailepas kermadecensis
TAATCACTCTGGGCCCCAACAAGGACACTCGTGCTATCAAACGTATTGACACCCACAAAGTGTCTAGTCGCTAAAACTCGAGCTAGGATCCAAGCAAATGACGTCGGGACATAAAGGATTACATTGACTAGAAAAAGTCGCGTCGCAGTCCTTGAAAATCTCACTGGACCACAAAAAAGGCTGCGCCCGACCCTTAATGTTACAGCTGCCCTAAAATCAATTATCAACCGGAATGTCACTCTGCTCCACAAAAAATCAACAAGTCCTCCAAAACCCGTTGGGCACTGGAAAACGTGTCAGGGGCACCGAAAAATCGCACCTGGAAACCGAAGAATCGTACCAGGACCGAAAAATATCGCATATGACCTTTAAGAAAATAGAACTCGATGTCCAAAATTTCACAGAGTCTCGATAGAATCGACCCCAGCACCGGCAAATTAAGAACAGGTCCGAAAAAATTGCCCGGAGGGCATTTATATCTGAAAAGGTGCCATCGGCTGAAAAAGTCCTTTGGTGGCCGTAGTGACATATCAAAAGGGCAATGCCCTCCCTCCTAAGAGGGGTATGCTCCCAAGAATCGAGCCGAGGCCCCATAAAGTCGCGCTGGGGCCACAAATTCGCGTCGGTCCACCAGAATCCGCATAGAGACTCGCTAGTAAATACGCCGGGCCCCTGAAAAATTCGCTCGCGGCACGAAATCTGCAAACAGGAACCGCCAAGGTCGCGCTTAGGTCAGCAGCTAGGACAACGCGCCCCGGCAAACTCGAACCGGTCCCACCAAATTTCGCGCTCGGACCCACAATTGCCCATCACTCAGGTACCAAATTTGGTCTGGGCATTATAAATTAACGTTGCTGCCAACAACTGGCGTCTAGGGCTCCACATAGGCACCGTGTTCCCCCAAAGTCCCATCGGTATCCGGAAAATAAAGCCGGAGCCCTCCAAATCAGGAGGATTCCAAAAAAGTCCAGGTCAGGACAATGGTTCTGAGTACCGAATATGTCATTACGATGCCTCGACAAATCGCGTACGGCATCGAAAACATACCGGAGGTCGAAGAAAATCGAGGTGAGATACAAAAACATGGCGCCAGGACTCGAAAAACATCAGGGCGATTCGAATTTAAAGAAAATTCAGAAGAGATCCATAAAATCGCGTCGAGCCCAGATAACTGGCGCTGGGTCCCGAACCACGCGCCTGACGCGATAAGTCGCGACAGAACCCAGAAAAAGCCCGAAATCGTACCGGGACACCACAAATGTGCGTCAGAAGCCCCAAATGAACACAGCGGGACCCTAAGAGCAATAAGGATCGAGAATGCGACTGGTCCGTCAAAGCGCAGTCCCAAAAATGGCAGGGTCCGAAAACATGTTGTAGCCATAACTATATATACCGGGAACTCTAAAAACACCATTAAAAAACACCGGAAGCCTCAAGGCACACAGGGACCATATGACCGCACAGGGCCTGAAAAGAGGCTAGGGCGCAAAAGCAACATGGTCCCAAACGAACAAAAATACCGGGCACTAAGTAAACACATCGAGATCTTGAAAGCGCCCCGACAACTAAAAAAGCATCGGTGCACAAAAAGCAATCAACCCTAAACGAGCAGGAGTTTCTGAAATGCGTTGGGCCTCTAACAAAATGGATTGGAGCCCTAAGACACATCCGTAGACGAAGAAATACGAAACGGGTCCAAAGAAGTACACTCAGGCTGGGCCTCGGTTCGGTAGGTTGCACCAGGCAGTTCGGTTCGGAAGGCACTATGAACCGGAATGTCTGAAATTGGAAATTTTATTTTAAAGTGATTTGCGTAGGTGTAATTTCAGCAGTACGAGGTGACTTGTCAAGGATACCAAAATAATAGACTGAACAGGGTGGGGGAGCTAAGGCTGAAATCAGACGAATCAGAAACGATAGTGATAGATTAGGCCCTCCACAGGATAATCCAGTCGATCACTAATTATTGTATTTAAAATGGTCCCCTTTGACAAATAGTGGTCTAAATCGGAAAACTTACGTCCATGGAGCAAGGTCAAACATTCTTGGGGAAACTTCCCCTCACAAAACATACAAAATAATACCGGTGCCCCATATTAAATGGGAGTGAAACGATGTTTTAAAACGTATTTCTTCCTACAAAGTTGTCTCCTGTGATTACAGCCTGCATGATTAAAGCTTCCCAGCTTCAGTACCTTCTCAACGACACAATTTACAAAGCGGTACAGCACAGCAATAACCATGGGCGTGAAGGCGTGAAATCGAAGGTTTTGCATTATTTATGCATTATCATTGTTACATTGTTGCATTGCCATTGATGCATTCAGTGGCGTCGCCACGAAATTCTTCCAGGGGGGCAATGTTCATAGGGGGGCCTCCTGTTCCCAAAAGGGGGCCTCCAACTGTTTCTAAAAAAAAATTATTAAACAGAAGGCATGGGTGAATACGAACCCAACAAAATAATCCATCACAAAAAGAAGAAAAAAAACATTCATTCAGGCACACATACCTTTCTGTGTTGCCATATATCATCAACAAAGACATCCTCTATGGCAAGGTATACTTTTTAAGTTATCTTTATGAATTATATGAACTAGATTCTGTCTTCAGTTTTCGTTTGATTTGTATAATTCCATAAAGTAACGTCCAAGACATTTCTTTTTTTCATTGCTTTTTTCCTTGGCACCTGTTCTATTCTGGGAAATATTTGGCAAATTACATTGTTCCAGTAGGTCCTGTGTTAGGGCCTCCTCTTGCTTTTTAATCTTTAGCATGGTTCCTGAATGGGAACATGATTTCATATTGATGTCTTGTTTGTTCTTGGCATGCTGCATCATTTACGCAAACGCAATAGCAAGAATAATTTTTTCGCTGAGAACTAAGCCATTACCAGGGTATAAATAAGCAAATGTGGATAAATACGTCAGTGCCAAAACAAACCAATATCTTTATGCTTTATCGACGAGAAGAATCTTCCCACTGGCCTTTTAGATTGTAGCGAGCTGGTGGGGTTTATCCAAAGGAGTATATCTGAAAGATATCCCATTGATCAACCCACTTCTATGTCCACCAAGTTTAACTGAATATAGCTAGGTTCATCACTACTGTTAGTAATTCCCACCAGCTTGATCTCTTGCTAAACAAGCTTTTGAAACGATCATTTCAGTCTCGAACGACAATTTCGCGGATGCGACAACGAGAAGTGAATTTAATTGGTTTTCTGATCGTCATCTTAGGGATTTATTTCTTCTTTTCTTATAACATTTGGTGCTGGCTTCAAGGCACTTGGCACAGAAGCTAAGATAATAAATCCTCCGCGAATAAATTCACGGCAAGAACAAGCATTGAACAACAATGCATCAATGGTAATGTAACAATGTAACAATGATAATGCATAAATAATGCAAAACCTTCGAATTCCACGCCTTCACGCCCATGGTTAGTCGCTGTGCTGTACCGCTTTGTAAATTGTGTCGTTGAGAAGGTACTGAAGCTGGGAAGCTTTAATCATGCAGGCTGTAATCACAGAAGACAACTTTGTAGGAAGAAATACGTTTCAAACATCGTTCCTCCCATTTCATATTGGGCACCTGTATTACTTCCTGTATGTTTGTGAGGGAAGTTTCCCCCAAATGTTGAACTTTGCTCCATGGACGTAAGTTTTTCAATTTAGTCCACTATTTTGATCAAGGGGACCATTTTAAATACAATAATTAGTGATCGACTGGATTATCCTGTGGAGGGGCCTAATCTATCACTATCGTTTCTGATTCGTCTCATTTCAACCTTAGCTCCCCCCACCCTGTTCGAATGTATTATTTTGGTATCCCTTGACAAGTCACCTCGTACTGCTGAAATTACACCTACGCAAATCACTTTAAAATATAAAATTTCCTAATTCAGACATTCCGGTTCATAGTGCCCTACCGAACCGAACCGCCTGAGTGTACCGAACCGAACCGCCTGAGTGCAACCTACCGAACCGAGGCCCAGCCTGAGTGTACTTCTTTGAACCCGTTTCGTATTTCTTCGTCTACGGATGTGTCTTAGGGCTCCAATCCATTTTTTTTTAGAGATCCAACGCATTTCGAAACTACTGCTCGTATTAGGAGTTTGTTGCTTTTTTGTGCACCGAAGACTTTTTAGTTGTCAGGACGCTTTCAAAGATCTCGATGTTTTTACTTAGTGCCCGGCATTTTTGTTCGTTTCGGACCATGTTGCTTTTGCGGCCCCAGCCTCTTTTCAGGCCCTTGTGCAGTCATATGGTCCCTGTATGCCGAGGCTTCCAGTCTTTTTTAATGATGTTTTTTTTTTAGAGTTCCGGTATATATAGTTATGGTTACAACACATGTTTTCGGGTCCTGTCGCTTTTTGCGAGACTGCGCTTTGGAGGGCCAGTCGCATTCGGTCCTCGTTGTGCTCTTAGGGTCCCGCTGTGTTCATTTGGGGCTTCTGACGTACATTTGTGGTGTGTCCCGGTACGATTTCGGGGCTTTTTCTGGGTTCTATCGCGACGACGCGTCCAGGCGCGTGGTTCCTGGGACCCAACGCCAGTTATCTGGGCTCAACGCGATTTTATGGATATCTTCTGAATTGTCTTTAAATTCCAAATCCCGGCCTGATTTTTCGAGTCCCTGGCGCCATGTTTTTGTATCTCACCGATTTTCATCGTGCGGCCCGCGAATTTGTGTGGCCCTAGCGTGACTTTTGGGGGCCTCGGCCTGATTCTTGGGGAGCATACCCTCTTAGGAGGGAGGGGGCATTTCCCTTTTGATATGTCACTGCGGCCACCAAAGGACTTTTTCAGCCGATGGCACCTTTCGGAGTATAAATGCCCTACGGGCAATTTTTCCGGACCTGTTCTTTAATTTGCCGGTGCTGGGGTCGATTCTATCGAGACTCGGTGTGAACTTTTGGACATCGAGTTCTATTTTCTTAAAGGTCCTTGTGCGATATTTTTCGGTCCTGGTACGATTCTTCGGTTTCCAGGTGCGATTTTTTTCGGTGCCCTGACACGTTTTTTTCCAGTGCCCAACGGGTTTTGGAGGGACTTTGACCCGATTTTTTTTGTGGAGCAGAGTGGACATTCCGGTTGATAATTGATTTTTGGGGCAGCTGTAACATTTTGGGTCCAGGCGCGACCTTTTGTGGTCCAGTGAGATTTTCAAGGGCTGCGACGCGACTTTTTTCTAGTCCAATGTAATCCTTTATGTCCCGACGTCATTTGCTTGGATCCCTAGCTCGAGTTTTAGCGACCTAGACACTTTGTGGGTGTCCAATACGTTTTTGATGCTTTTGGTGTCCTTTGTTGGGGCCCCAGAGTGATTATCAATGTCCGGATTGTTTTTCGTTGCCCCGGCTTCATTTGTGTCCCAATGATACTGTTAGAACCGCTAGGGGGCACCTATCGTGCCCCTAGCGTGATTTTCATGGTCCGAGCGTGAACTTTTGGTACCCCTAGGCTCACTGATATTCAGGGGCCCCGGCCGGATCTTTTGGCCCATATCGTGATTTCGGGCACCCCCGGCACGATTCCTGGCATTTCAGGGGCTTCTTGCAAATTATAGATCCCCTCTCGCGTCTTAGGGGTCTCGCCTCATTTCCGGAGCCTTTTACCGGCTTTTTGTATTGTCTTTCGTGCATCCTACCCTCCTCCATATTCACTTGTCCTCTTCTCCCGTTTTGGAGGGCGTCCTCCGCACATCCTGAGGCCCCTTTAACGTGGCATGGGGCTTCCTCTCATGTTCCAGGGCATCCTCTGCCAAATTAGGGCCTCCTGCCACGCCCCTGTGGGCCTCCTTTTGTCCTCGCAAAGCTTACCTGTCTTGAGGGATCTTCAATTTGGAAACCTCGCCTCGTTCCACCCTACCTGCCACTCCCATCTTAAGTGCCTTCTCTCATTTCCTGTGAATTCCTTCCGGTCGTCGGGGCTTCATTCGGCCCTGAAACCTACTCGATCTCGAGGGACTTCTCGAGTCCGGCAGGGACTCTTTTTCTTCTAGATGCTTTCTTTTCAAATTAGGGGCCTCTCTCACGTCTTCGGAGCATCCTGTTCTGCGTTTTGATTATATCTTTGCCCATTTTAAGGGTGGCCTCTGATCTCCTGGTGGATTCCTGTTCTCTCTCTGGTACCTCCTTCCCAAATTGCAAGCAACCTTTCCTATCTCAGTTACCTTGTCATTTCCTGGGACCCTTTACCGGTCTTGAAGCCTTCTTCTCGCCTGGGAGCCATCCTTCTTATCTAATTGCCCTTCTCTCATATTTTATGGGCTTCCTCGTTTATCATAGGGTCTCATTTCCAATCTTATATTCGCCCTCTTCCGAATTAGGTGCTTCCTGCCACTTTTCAGGATCATCCTTTTCTATCTTGGTGGAACCTTACCCGTTTTAGGGACTGCTTTTTCGTCTCCGAAACCTCATCTCATATCCACTGGCTTTATATTCCGTCTTTGGGCCTCCTCTCATTTTCTGAGGTCTCCTTCCCGTATTGGGCCACCTTTGCAATCCTGGGGCCTCCTTTGCAATCCTGGGGACTTCTTTGCAATCCTGGAGGCCTCCTTTGCAATCCTGGGGACTTCCTGTTCATTCCTGGGGGCCTCCTGTGCAATCCTGAAGTCCTCCTTTGTAATTCTGGGGCCTCCTTTGCAATCCCGGGGGCCTCCTTTGAAATATTAGGGACCTCCTTTTCAATCCTGAGTGCCTCCTTTGTAATCCTGGAGGCCTCCTTTGCAATCTTCGGGGCCTCCCTTTGCAATCCTGGGGGCCTCCCTTGTAATACCCTGAGGCCTCCTTTGCGTTCCTGGGGGCCTCCTTTGCAATCCTGGGGCCTCCTTTGTAATCCTGGAGGCCTCCTTTGTATTCCTGGGGCCTCCTTTGCATTCCTGGAGTCCTTTGCATCTCCTGGGGCCTCCTTTGCAATCCTGGGGTCTTCTTTACAATCCTTGGGGCCTCCTTTGCATTCCTGGGGGCCTCCCTGTGCAATCCTGATGTCCTCCTTTGCAATCCTGGGGGCCTCATTTGCAATCCTGGGGGCCTCTTTGCATTCCTGAGGGCCTCCTTTGCAATCCTGAAGTCCTCCTTTGTGATCTTGGGGGCCTCTTTGCATTCCTGGGGGCCTCCTTTGCATTTATGGAGGCCTCCTTTGCTATCTTGGGGCCTCCTTTGCAATCCTGGGGCCTCCTTTGTAATACTGGAGTCCTCCTTTGCAATCCTTGGGGCCTCTTTTGCAATCCTGGGGCCTTCTTTGTAATCCTGGAGGCCTCCTTTGCAATCTTGGGGGCCTCCTTTGCATTCCTGGGGGCCTCCTTTCCAATCCTGGGGGCCTCCCTTTGTAACCCTGGGGCCTCCTTTCATTCATGAGGGCCTCCTTTGCAATCCTGAAGTCCTCCTTTGCGATCCTGGGGGCCTCCCTTTGCATTCCTGGGGCCTCCTTTGCATTTCTGGAGGCCTCCTTTGCTATCTTGGGGGCCTCCTTTGCAATCCTGGGGCCTCCTTTGTAATATTGGAGTCCTCCTTTTCAATCCTGGGGGCCTGTTTTGCAATCCTGGGGCCTTCTTTGTAATCCTGGAGGCCTTTTTTGCAATCCTGGGACCTCCTTTGCATTCCTGGGGGCCTCCTTTGCAATTCTGGGGGCCTCCTTTGTAATCCTGGGGGCCTCCTTTGCAATCCTGGGGGCCTCCTTTGCATTCCTGGGGGCCTCCTTTGCAATCCTGGAGTCCTCCTTTGCGATCCTGTAGGCCTTTTTGCAATCCTGTGGAATCCTTTTCAATACTGGGGCCTCCTTTGTAATCCTGGGGGCCTCCTATCCTCTCCTAGGTGACTCCTTCTTCAAATTAGGGGCCTCCTCTCACGTCTTGGAGGCCTCCTCTCATGTTTCGTCGGCCTCCTTGCTCACTTTTTTGCTGTGCATTCCCGGATAGGGGCCTCCTGAAATTTCAGGGGGGCGGCGCCCCGCAGTCTCACGGCAGGGGGGGGGCGACTGCCCCCCTGCCCCCGGTGGCGACGCCCTTGCCTACAGTGCTCTTTCTTGGAACAGGTCTCCTCCAGGGCATATTTTAACATGTTAACTGGGGTGGAAGCTTCCATCCTAGTCGCCCAGATTTCCACCCCAGTCGTCGACACTTTCCACCCCAGTGAGGGCCCATGCTGAAGGATCTTTCTGAGAACCTGGCTGCCTCAGAAGTCGTTGGAACCATCAGAAACCTACATTTTTTTATACTTGATCCGTACAATCAATCAGCCATCCAACGCTCACTGTTATATTTTTTTATCACTTTGATGTATTAAAGCACAGTACCTACACCATTGTGTATGCACTTACACTCGCAACGCTGTAGATACCCGTAAGTTTTGCACGGTACCACGCCGAGCTTCGCCGAGCATGGTATTTTATTACAAAATCCTTCGCGAGGAGGTGCGTAATAAAAACAAGCGCATGCCTCTCAAATTCATCCGTGCGGCGTGCCGCTGTGATGCTGCGAGTGAATTATCTGCGCGCCCTATTCTCATTCATTTGTGTTGCCGGTGCCGCCAGAGAGGTGTCGGTGGCTGCTAGTTGCTATGTTTGCTGTGGAATCAAATACAGCAGCGAAAGTAGCGTGTGGAAGTTTCCATTGAAATTATTTCACTTACAAGTTACATAAAGACTGCATATACAAGTACTAACAATGGAAGGATCGGGGCCCGTTAAAAAGAAACGTAAGACGTCAGGGGCGCAGGTCCAAAAACAGTGGGAGTCGGCAACCCGGTCTTGTTCTACTCCATCAATCCTTCAATTTTTCAAGTAAGTACCAGTCGACGATGCCCTGGGTCTAGCAAATAAGTTCACAGTCCAGTTCTGCGGGGAGGGGATCCAAGAGAATTCTCAACATTCGGGACAAATTCACCCTTTGGCGCCTGAAAGCTACCGGTAACATTGGGCAAGTACCTAAGTATTTCGTTCATGAAATGACGATACTGACACAAAATTAAAATAATTTCCTTCACTGCACTGAAATACAAAGCAAATGTCACGGATCTCTCACATTTCGTTGATCGCTAATTGACTCGTTTGTAGGCCTGCATCCTCCGGCTCCCAGCAGCCGTCAGCCTCTGCCCGTCCTGCTGGTGACGGCTCCCAGCAGCCGTCAGCCTCTGCCCGTCCTGCTGGTGCTGGCTCCCAGCAGCCGTCAGCCTCTGCCCGTCCTGCTGGTGACGGCTCCCAGCAGCCGTCAGCCTCTGTCCGTCCTGCTGGTGACGGCTCCCAGCAGCCGTCAGCCTCTGCCCGTCCTGCTGGTGACGGCTCCCAGCAGCCGTCAGCCTCTGTCCGTCCTGCTGGTGACGGCTCCCAGCAGCCGTCAGCCTCTGCCCGTCCTGCTGGTGACGGCTCCACGCCCGCTCTCAGTCACTGTACTGGTAAGTACACACCTATATACTATATAACTGTACCGTTGCGGCGCTCTTAAACCAAAAGCATAATCATCATAAGCAAGGGTGTCGCCACGAGGCGGAAACAGGTGAGGTGGAGGTGAAGGACTTTTGAAGTCAATTCTTTCTATGCAACGCCCATAGGCGTAATGCTTAAAATCCGGAAACCTGGGAGGGGCCGGGGGGCTGTGGCTACGTCCATACATACAACAATGTTATCGGTAGTCGGTTCCATATCATAACAATAAGTAACACTAAGATAAATGTTTAATGTGAGGGGATGCTGTTTGCCGCATGATAGCCTGACATGGGCACCTACATATTTTTTTCTTCAAAGTATTCAAAATACGAAAATAATTCATTGCGGACTTGTGCTGACCTGCTGATTGTAGGTGCGACATATAAGGTCAATGGTTTTCGTATCTTAGGTACCTACCTACTTATAGCACAAAAATTCCCAACATACCTATTTATAACGTAAATTATCCTCCATAAATTAAGAGTTTGGCTAGTTCCGCAAAAACTGTCATTGATCTATCTCCTGCAGGATCGAACTGGTACAAAGGGTACAAACTCGACCTGCAATGGCTGATATCCAACTGCAAGTCACTGCGAAGGGAGAGCAGAAGGGGACCAAACGGCGGTAAAAACAGGGCCTACATTGTTTGTGAGGTTTGTCAGAGCCAGCAGGATGCGGCAAACAAAGCGTCTGCCAACGGAGTCGTCGGTGCGGCCTCAGGCATGCTTGCAGAAGGTGTGGAGAAACTCCACCGTGTTGTGGACCACCTTCTTGGTCGTCCTCACCACGCAGCTGCTGAGGCTCAGAAGCTGGAAGAGATGTGGAACAGACAAACCGACAAACACCCGTGGCTCAGCATCATCAAGCGGCACAAGTCAACCACCATAGAGACCCTCATTAAGCTGGCTGGAGACGTGTACAGCGATTCCATGATCGAGACTCCGTCGGCGTGGTCATGGCCGTGTCGTTCGCTGGCCACAATGCACAGTAGTCGGCTCCTGTCCGCCATGTCAGACCATGGGTGGGAGTGGGAGTTCACACCCACAACTCCCTCTGGAACAGAGCTACACTACCTCTATCCAGCCGTGTACCGGGATATGCTAGAGTCAGTTGCAGCTGTGGAGGCAGAAAAGCTAGCAGACACCATCAACGCAGGCATCTGTTTCAGTATCCAGGTGGATGGAAGCGTGGATCTGATGCAGCTGGACACCAAGTTCGTCACGGCCCGCACAGTCTCAGAGAGCGGCAGGCTCACCTCTCTCTTTCTAGGCGTAGTCGAGTCTGAGAGCGGGGGTGCAGAGGGCTTGCTGGAAGCCACTACGCTCGCCCTGAACCATGCCAAGGCGGACACCGAAAAGCTGGTCGGCATAACGACAGATGGGGAAGCCGCCAACATTGGCCAGTCCAGTGGCCTCTGGAAACGCCTGGAAGACCATGTCAAGCACAAGCTACTGGTGATGTGGTGTGTCTGCCACCGCTCCGATCTGGCTGTTGAGAGCACTGAAAACTCTGTCCCGGAGCTTCGGCTGTGGAAGTCTGACTTGCTGAGCGTGGCCACATACTTTCGCTCATCGAAGTCCAGGACGAAGATGCTAAAGAAAGCGGGAGCAAAGTATGCATTTCCAGCATACTTCGAGGTGCGGTTCACTGAGCATCTTCTCAGTCTGGTCAACGCCGTGCTGGCAAACCTTCCAGCGTGTCGAGAAGTTTGGAGAGAAATCGCTGCCTCGCAAGAGAAGAAAGCCAAGTCGGAGGCACGAGGGTACCTGGCGAAGTAGGAGGACGGAGGGAGATCCCACTACCTGACTGCGGTCATGGCGGACGCGATGACGTCAGTCCGCCATCTGCAGAAGTGCCTTCAGCAGGACAGCCTGACAATCCCCGACGTCTTGGAAGCACGTGATGGAACGAAAAACTATCTGGAGCTGATGGAGGCCGCTCCCGTGCCAGGTGGCAAAGAGGAGGCTCTCTTGGCGTCTACCGCGGGAGAAGCCGGGACCAGCCAGACCGACGGGGAAGACAAAGGTCATCGGAACGTAAAAAACAAGTACGTGACAACCTCGAACCGATCGATAGCAGCAGTTCGCACAGAGATCGTGGCAGCAACCAAAAACTTCCTGTGTGAGCGACTCAACATTGACCAAGAGGAACAAGTAAAAGTGCTGATGACGCTCCTCACAGCCGAGTCCGTGACGGAGTTTATAAAGGAAGGTCGAGGCCTGGTGTCGATGCTGTTCGGAGAAGAAGCTGTGGCCGAATTCGCAGTCGCTGTGGCTGACAACTGGCGACGCATGTGTGGCGCTCGTGATGGCTGTGTGTCGAACGGGGCAAAGCTGCAAGCTATGGTGGCTACCAGCTCCGGTGTCTGCCAGAAACTCCTGGCTGCATTCATGTGTCTCACCCCTCACAGCATGGGAACTGAACGAGCCGTATCACACTATAACCAGATAAAGTCAAGTCATCGTCTCAACACTATGATGGACACAGTTCTCGGCCGTATGCTTGTATCAATGAATGGAACAGGAGTTGGCCGCTATGACCTGAGACCTGCCGTCGCTCACTTCCTGCAGAAGAAAAGAACGCCGTTGGGGAAACCCGACGCCTGAAGTGTACATGAAGCAGGAGTTCGCAAAGGGCTTCTATCGCTCTGGGGCTGTGTGAAGTAGAGCTGCAGAGATGTGTGCTTGCCACCGCTCCGATCGGCTTGCTGTTCGGCATCCGATCGGCATTGTGTCGATTCATATACTTTTCAGTGGGCCCTCGCCTCCCCCTCCCGGACAGTCCTCCCGAGTCGTCTCCCTTCCGGTCAGCCCCAGAGCCGTTTTTTTAATAGTTTTTATTATAAAATATCAAAATAAAAATAAATATCAAATTTTGGTAGATCGAAAATAAAGTGGCCTAAATCCGTGGAGAAAATTGAAAATGGGGGTAGGCTGGGTTCAGCTGGGGCCGCAAGTGCGTCCCCCAACCTCAGACTTGTGGCGGACCACATATGTTCCACCACAGTGAAATTCTCTTAAAATAGGCCTTGGTGCACACCTACCTAGCATAATTATTGCCCTGTCCACCACTACTTGGAACTCAAAAACACGATTTTCGTTATGCGTCATGAACGGACATACTACCGGTGGCGCCGCTCTGGTGGTGGGTTTGTGAAGGAACACCACCAGAGTGGGCTTGCTATAATTAATGCCATATTCTAGTTTCTAGAGGAGGTGCAAGTAATTTCCAATGGTCAAATTTGAACAACGTTGAAACAAGCTCTCTTATGATGTGTAGTTCGTTTCATTATCAAATCATTTCACTCTGTCACTTTGCTCTTAAGGTGAAATATGAGCAATTGGCCACTCAACATCTTGTAATAAAAACGTATCATACATCTTCTGTGTGATGTGCTGACAATCTTCGATGCTCTTAAGTAACGAAAATCGAACGTGCTACATTTTTATATCATCTTGAATAACTTCCATGTAGGTGGAACCCTGTCACTTTTGCACTCAATTCCAGAATTTGTGTCCCAAGTTATCACATTGTATTCCTTTAAATTGTACATTAGATGTTCTACATTACCGAATTAATTTCCAATGGTTTCAAATAAACCGGCATAAAATCAGCTGCTTTCTGATGTCATACTCGACTACATTTATAGATGTCTTACCCTGTCATTTTTGCACTCAATTTGAGGATTTGTGTCTCGAATTATTATATTGTATTCGTTTACATTGTATATCAGATGTTCTACATTAGCGAATTCATTTACAATGGTCTCAAATAAAACGGCATCAAATCAGCTGCCTTGTGATGCCATACTCGACTACTTTTATAGATATCTAACCCTGTCATTTTTGCACTCAATTTCACGATTTCTGTCTCGACTTATCACATTGTATTCCTTTAAATTGCATATCAGATGTTCTATATTATCACATTAATTTCAAATGGTCTAAAATAAACTGACACAAATTCAGCTGCCTTCTGATGCCACACTCGATTACTTGTATAGATATCTAACCCTTTGACTTTTGCACTCAATTCCAGGATTTCGGTCTCGAATTATCATATTGTATTCCTTTGAATTGCATATCAGATGTTCTACATTAGCGAATTAAGTTCCAATTGTCTCAAATAAACTGGCATAAAATCAGCTGCTTTCTGATGGCATACTCGACTACTTTCAACGATATCTAACCCTGCCACCTGTTACCTTTTAACATGAAGTTTTACGGCATTATTGAGGTTCTGGCATGGCTTGATGCACGTCAAGCGCCGACGGTTGCTGCTCAGAGGATCCGTAGGGCCGCCGAGCGGTGGCACGACAAAAAGTAAAGTTCCACCCTTCAACAATACTAAGCAACATCGACTCTGCCACGCAAAAATGGTGTAGGTGAAATTCACGGTTGCAGATGCATTCGCTCCATTCAACGCCCATAAGCGTAATGTTCTTAAACAATATCGAGAAAACCTGTGGGGTTAAACTCCAGTGATGGCGGAACTCATGCCAGGCACATCGCCTTTCGCTTCAAATATGAAAATTTACCTGTAACTTTGGTGTTGGGGCCCATTAACATTCAGGGAATAGTCCGCGCCCCCAAGTGCGGCCCGCCACTGAATGTCGGGCGGTCGGGGACGGGCCGCAGGGCCCGCCCGCTATGGTGAGAAATAGTTCCATAAGCCAATACTCAAAGCAACAATATGCGCAATATATAACTGTATGTGCAATGATATTGACGTCTTAAGGCAATTTAACTTTCATAAATTCACTTCGAATCATATTTTATGGAGAAAGAGCCTCATAAATTGTAACTATATTCTTCGCGCACACACCAGTGAACATCCGGGCGCGCTTGTCGCGGGCGCATATTTCAGAGTCCTTGAATGGCATCAGGAAACTACATGTTTTCTTTCATTTCTGGAGATCCCCCCCCGATGTCCGCATTAACATTAGGTCTGACGCCTAACGTGCAGCCTAAAAAATTGTTCACCCTATTTTATATACATTCAATGAGGGACTCCCCACAACATCAGCAGGCAGACTATTCCACTGATCAACAATCCCTTGACTGAAGACCTGTTGTCGCTTAACTGTCCTACACCTTAATTTGTATAACCTGAATTGATGACCCCTATGTGATGTGATATGTGAATTGATGACCGCCGCTCCTGCTGCTGTTCCAGCATATGGCTGTAGCTACGGCCGGAAGGCACTTCGGAACAACGACAATGGGCGCCGGTATAGCCTCCTGCTTCTAACCTCCTGCCGCACACCCACCTCCTTTCTTAGATGTACTGCAAATAGATCCTATGCATGCATATCTTATGAACGTAGCTTTTATGGGCGTAGATGTTATGAATGCAGATTTCATGCACATGCATTTTATGAAGGTAGATTTTATGACGAAATCCCGATCGCCTGGTCATAAGAACCCTGATAAGAACCAGATCCGAACTAAAAAGGAAGTATTTGTAATATTGTAAATTATATTTTAATTGCTAGCAAATTTGTCGGGTCACAAGGGCTGTAGATTAAAACTCTGGCATTCGTACATTCGATCTGTAGCCAGTGGCGTCGCCACGAAATTCTTCCAGGGGGGCAATGCTGGAAGGGGGCCTCCTGCTGCCCGAAAGGGAGCCTCCTATTGTTATTTTTAGGCTCTTGGTATGGTTCAAGAATGGGAAACATGATTTCATATTGATGTCTTGTTTGTTCTTGGCATGGTACATCATTTATGCAAAACGCAATAGCAATAATCTTTTTTTTTCGCTGATAACTGAGCCATGCCAGGGTATAAATAAGTAAATGTGGATAAATACCTAAGTGCCAAAACAAACCAATGTCTTAATGCTTTCTCGACCAGAAGAATCTTCCCGCTGGTCTCTAGATTTCAGCGAGCTGGCGTGGCTGGTGCTGAACATATCTTAAAGATATCTCCCATTCATCAGCCCACTTCGATGTCCACCAAGTCTAACTGAATATAGCTAGATTCATCACTACTGTTAGTCATTCCCACCAGCTTGATGTCACAAGTAAGCTTAAACGATCATTTCTGAGTCTTAGGACGACAATTTCGCGAAGGTGACAACGAGAAGTGGATTGAATTGGTTTTCTTATCGCCATCTTAGGGATTTTTTTTTTTTTTTATAACATTTGGTGCTGGCTGCAAGGCACCTGGCACACAAGCTAAAATAATAAATCTTCAGCGAATAAATTCACGGCAAGAACAAGCATTGAACAACAGTGTATAAATGACAATGCAACAATGCAATAATGGCAATGCATAAATAATGCAAAACCTTCAAATTCTACGCCATCACGCCCATGGTTTTCGCTGTGCTGCACCGTTTTGTAAATTACATCGTTGAGAAGGTGTTGAAGCTGGGAAGCTCTAATCATGCAGGCTGTAATCACAGAAGACAAGTTTATAGGAGGAAAATACATTTAAAAACATCATTCCTCCCAATTTGTATGGGGCATCAGTGTTGTTTTGTATGCTCGTGAGGAGGAATTTGCCCCCTCAATGTTGGCTTTGACCCATGTTTCTGAAAATTATTGGGAGACCAGTGGTGTACCTATATTTACGTCAAGGGGGAGGGTGGGAAACGTATTTGGAGGGGGTCCACCTCCCCATGAAAAAAAAGTCCTCGGATTTCGGCCACTATTTTGCCAAAAGGGACCTTTTTAAATAAAATAATTAGCGATCAACTGAATTGCCCTAGTCGGATTTCAACCCTAACTCCCCTGCCCTGCTAGAATGTTTTCTTTTGGTATCCCTTGATAAGTCACCTCACACTGCTGAAATTACACCTATGCAAATCACTTTAAAATGTAAAATTCCCCAATTTTAGACATTCCAGTTCATAGCGCCCGGTCGCCACGACGCCAACGTTCGTGCACATGCACACCCATCTTGCGCATTCGGCGCATTCGCCACACTTCGTGCGATGCTACGGTTTCTGCTAGGCCTCCTACGTTTTGCTAATTGCTGCCACATGATAGACTTGCGCCATATTTGACGTGATGGAATGCTTCGTATGGACGTTCGCTGCGAAAATTCAATTAATTAAATTCGATCATTAGTTCCCTACTTCCAACATGTTATGGTGGATAAGAAATGTCGATACCCGCTGCGCTTTGACGCACCTCATATCTTTGATTAAATATGCTCCCAGATTAGCTACCGAACCGAGGCCCTGCCTCAGTGTTCTTTTTTGTACCTGTTTCGTCTTTCTTCGTCTACGGATTTGTCTTGGGACTTCAATCCATTTTTGTGAGGAGCCCAACATATTTTCGAAACCCCTGCTTGTTTTAGGGTTGTGTTGCCTTTTTTGTGCACCGAGGATTCTTTTTAGGTGTCGGTGCGCTTTCAAAGATACCGATTTGTTTATTTAGTGCTCGGTCTTTTTATTCGCTTTGGGACCATGCTGCTTGTTGCGGCCCTAGCCTCTTTTTTCAGGCCCTTGTGTGGTCGCATGGCCCCTGTGTGCCTTGATAGCTTCCGGTGTACTTTTTAAAACTCCCGGTAAGTTTATTTAAGGCTGCAACGCATGTTTTAAGGTCCTGTCGCTTTTTGCGAGACTGTGCGCTTTGGAGGGCCAGTTGCACTTTCGGCCCCCGTTGTGCTCTTAGGGTCCCGCTGTGTTTATTTGGGGCTTCTGACGCACATTTGTGGGGCCCCAGTACAATTTTGGGGCTTCGGTGCGATTTTTCTGGGTCCCAGTGCGACTTATCGCGCCCAGGCGCGTGGTTCCGGGGACCCAACGCCAGTGTCCTGGGCTCAACGAGATTTTTGTGGATTTCTCCTGAATTTTCTTTAAAGTCGGAATCCCGGCCTGATTTTTCGAGCCCCTGGCGCCATGCTTTTGTATCTCTCCTCGATTTTTTCGAGCTCCGGTAGGCTTTTCTGGGCCGTACGCAGGCATCTCGGTGCTCCAGAGCCATTTTCCTAACCCGGACAGTTATTCTTTTGGGAATCCCTCATTATTTTGGAAGGCTCCGGTTTGATTTCTTAGGGGACACCGATGCGATTTTTGGGGTCACACAGTGCTTATGTGGGGCCCTAGAGGCCAATTTTTGGGAGCCCCGATGTGAAAGTTTGATGCCCGGACCAAATTTTTTGGACTACCGATGGGAATTGTGGGTCCCGAACGCGATATCTGGGGAACCGGTTCGAGTTTGTGGGGCGCGTTGTACTTAGCTGTGACCCCAACGCGATTTTGGTGGTTTCTGTTGCAGATTTTCGGGCCCCGGAGCAAGTTTTCTGGGCCCGCCATATTTATTGGGTCAGCACCCTGAGCGAATTCTGGTGGAACGACGCGAATTTGTGTGGCCCCAGCGCGACTTTTTGAGGCCCTGGCACGATTCTTGGGAGCTTATCCCTCTTAGGAGGGAGGGGGCATTTGCCCCTTTGATATGCCACTGCGGCCACCGAATGAGTTTTTTTTTCAGCCAATGGCAACTTTCGAGGTGTAAAAGCCCTCCGGGTAATATTTTCCGGACCTGTACTTAATTTGCCGGTGCTGGGGTTGATTCGATCGAGTCTCGGTGTGAACTTTTTGAACATCGAGGTCTCTCTTTTTAAAGGTTCTCATGTGATATTTTTGGGTCCCGGTATGATTCTTCGGTCTCCCGGTGCGATTTTTTTTTTCGATGCCCTGACACGTTTTTTCGGTGCCCAACGGGTTTTGGGGGGACTGACCCAATTTTTCAGGCCGCAGAGTGATATTCCGGTTGATAATTGATTTGTTAGGGCAGCTGCAACTTTTGGGGCCTGGCGCGACCTTTTGGGCGGCCTCCAGTGTGATTTTCAAGGGCTGCGACGCGACTTTTTTGTAGTCCAATGTAATCTTTTGTGTCCCGACGTCATTTGCTTGGATCCCCAGCGCGAGTTTTAGCGACCTCGACACTTTTTAGGCGTCCAACACGTTTTGGAGGCTTTTGGCGTCATTGTTGGGGCCCCAGAGTGACTATCCATGTCTGGATTGTTTTTCGTCGCCCCGGCTTCATTTGTGTCCCAATGAGACTGTTAGGTAACGGTACGACCTGTCGTGCCCCAAGCGTGATTTTCATGGTCCGGGCGTGACCTTTTGGTACCCCCAGGCTCAGCGTGATTTTCAGGGGTCCCGGCCGGCTCTTTTTGGGACCATGTCGTGATTTTCAAGTACCCCAGCACGACTCCTACAATTTCTTAGGTGTTTCTTGCAAATTATAGGCCTCCTCTCGTGTCTTAGTGGTCTCGTCCCATTTCCTGGAGCCTCTTTACCGGTTTTGGATGTTTTCTCGTGTCCTACCCTCCTCCATATTCAATGGCCACTTTCCTGTCTTGGAGAGCCTCCTCCTACATCCTGGGGTCCCTTTAACATGGCATGGGGCTTCCTCTCATGTTCCAGGGGCATTCTCTGCCAAATTAGGGGCCTCCTGCCACGCCTTGTGGGCCTCCTCCTTTATCCTGGCAAAGCCTACTCGTCCTGAGGGCATCTACAATTTTGGAAACCTCACCTCCTTTCATACCTGCTACCACTCTCATCTTAAGGGCTCCTCTCATTTCCTGGGAAATGCTTCCGGTCTTCGGGGCCTCACTCGGCCCTGGAGACCTCCTATTTCGTCTTGAGGGACTCCTCTCGAGTCCGGCAGGGGCCTCATTTTCTCTTCAAGAGGCCTTATTTTTCAAATTAGGGGCCTCCTCTCACGTCTTGGGGGACTCCTGCTCTGCGTTTTGATTCGATCTTTGCTCATTTTAAGGGTGGCCTCTTATCTCCTGGTGGACCCCTCTTCTCTCCCAGGTGTCTCCTCTTCCAAATTACAAGCAACCTTTCCTATCTCAGTTCCCTTGTCATTTTCTGAGGATATTCTTACCTGTCTTGGAGCCTTCTTTCTCGCTTGGGAGCCATCCCTCTTATCTAATGGCCTTTCTCTCCTATTTTAGGGGCCTCCTCGTTCATCATGGGGTCTCATTTCCACGTCTGTCACGTTTCTGGATCATCCTTTTCTATCTTGGTGGAGCCTTACCAGTTTGGGGCCTGTTTTTGCGTCTCCGAAACCTCATTTCATATCCCCTGGCTTTCAATCCGTCTTAGGGCCTCCTCTCATTTTCTGGGGCCTCCTTTCCCGTATTGGGGCCTCCTTTGCAATCCTGGGGGCTTCCTTTGCAATCCTGGGGGCCTCCTTTGCAATCCTGGGGGGGCCTCCTTTGCAATCATGGGGGCCTTCTTTGCAATCATGGGGCCTCCTTTGAACTCCTGGGGGCCTCCTTTGCAATCCTGGGGCCTCCTTTGCAATCTTGGGGGCCTCCGTGCCAATTGTTGGCACTCTCTTGATTTCTGGGGCCTCCTATCCTCTCCTGGGTGGCTCCTTTTTCAAATTAGGGGCCTCCTCTCACGTCTTGGAGGCCTCCTCACCGGTGTTTGGAGCCTCATTATCCTCTTAGCAGGGTGCTTTTGTGTCATAATCCCAAATATATCTATCCTGGGGTCCTCCTGTTCCAAAATATGGGCCTCATCTGGCTGGTCTCAGTGGCCTTCTCTCATTCCTGCGGAGACCTTCTTACCCATCTCGGGGCTCCCTCTTGCGTCCGGAGAAGTATCTCCTATTATTCCTTATTTTATATTGTAGGGGCCTCTCTTCCATCTTGGGGGCCTCGTTTTCCAAATTAAGAATATCCGGCCACCCATCCTTCTTGTCTAACCTGGGTGGCTTCCTGCCGTCTCGGTGGCATCCTTTTCGTCCTGGGGCCTCCTCCCAATCTCTGTCCTATGTGTCTTATTAGGACCTGATTAGATTTCGCGGGAGCCTCGTTGCCAGTCTTGGGGCCTCCTTGACAGCATGATCTTCTGTCTCGTCGGCCTCCTTGCTCACATTTTGTCCTGTGCATTTCCGGATAGGGGCTTCCTCAAATTTCAGGGGGCGGCGCCCCCCCCCCCCAGTCTCACGGCAGGAGGGGTGCTGCCCCCTCTGCCCCCTCCCCCCCGGTGGCGACGCCCCTGTCTGTAACTTTATTGGTGTATAAATAGTTATAGACAGTGGGATCCAACAGATTTTCAATAAGGAGTGGCAAATAGTATACGTAGATTTTAACCGATTATTTTTTTTTTGCAATGCAGTTAACGTACACATTCTGGCATGCAGTTAACGTACACATTTTGGCATACAGTTAACGTACACATTCTGGCTAGCAGCCATGCCTGCATCACGACTCGTCGCATGGCATGTCACCAGTCACAAGACCAGCCGGTTGGCCACATCCAACAGTTTCGGCCCTGAGCTGACGTGACGCATGCGTCGAGTGGCGGGCAAGAGGCGCATTGTCCGCCTTTGCCCCGCTTTGGCGACGCCCATGTTCACACGGGAAGGAGAATGCATGACACAGTTGTTCGGATGGTATTTGTCCACTACCTGAACACGTTTCTGTTAGCTTGAACCTTTGGGAATTCGATGGAAATTTGGGACGGTAGGAGGGGTGACACTTGATCCGGTACGTGCGTTTTGACCTTCATTGGTTTTAGCAGATGCTTGCGGTTTGAAATTCAAACGAACTCACTGGCGACTCCAAGAGGCCATTTCGGCCATGACCCTCAAACCGGCCAACGGGAGCGGACGATTTATGATTTCTTGAATAACTAGCGACATTTCATGAAGAGAAGCTTGTGAAGAGGAGCATAATGCATGTAAGTCCAGCGTAGCCACTTCTTGCAACAAGAGTACTCCGAATACGTTGATTCTTCGAAAACCGTGGTAAAATTGATACATTGTTGGTTGCCTGGGGCTCTTGGCACCTTCCAAACGGGCTTCAGCCCGCCCAGACCTGACAGCTGGTTTCTCCAGCCTTCAGTCCGGAATGAAATATAGCCGTCCTTCCCAGTGTCAGCCGTCACGTCTCCATGAAATATATGATATTCGACCACAGAATCTAACTTCGGAACCGATGTCCCATGACTGTTGCGTATTCTTTGGAACTTCAAATGGACATTGAAACCCCAATGCTGATTTTCCCCATGTCTTCCGAATTTAACATGGACCATGCGTAGCTGACACCGCATTGCATGGGAGCCTCACATACAGTACATGCACCGCTTCTCTGTCGATTTCATGGAAATCGCCCATGACTTTTCAGCTGTGACTATATGAATGATTGCAGCTTCCTAACAATCTCTGTTCTAGCCTTCCTCCGCTGCCGCTTCCTTCTCGCCGGTTCTTGTACGCACTGATTTTACCAGACCACCTCTACAAAGACATCCTGATGCAAATGTTTATTGATGATCGATGCGCACAGAAAAGGCTTAAAATGAGTTGGTATGTATGCATTCGTTAGAAAACTCCAGCAAAGCCGTTGAAAGTGGGTTCCAAAATCCACCATGTTTTACAATGCTACTATTATCTACAGTGGTTCTCAGCTACGACCGACGCATTCACAAACGCAATAGATTCTCCTCGCAACTATCCAGTACGCTTAACATACAGCGAATTAGTAGTTATCGTACCATTACGGTGGTGCGTCCTCAACATCGACCAGGAACGGGCAGTCAATCCACACTTGTCCCATGCAATGCACGTGAGATAATTGTTGCTTGTGAAATAATTCTTGTTCGGCAGCAGTCCGTGCGTGGTCGGCCAGCCGAGTTGCCCTCCTCACTCCACTTCGGCGGTGCAGCACGCGGACGAGGTGCACGCTTCGAGCCGCGAGGCCCATTAATGTCTCGCCGTGACGGCCGACGACCGCGTGACGGCGGGAGCGTTACCCACGCGGCGCGTCACGCCACGCGGCGCGTCACGCCACGCGGCGGACGCGCCGCCTCGTCACGGGCAGAAGCGGTGCGGCCAGCGCGGCACTCGCACGTGCTCGGGTGCATTCACGTGCGAGTGTGGCAGGTGTAGGTTCCGAGCACGCATGCTCCATCCGACGGCGCTGTGCATGAAGGCGCGCTTCAGACGGAAGGCGGCGACGCAACCACCAGGTAGATGATGGCGTTGTGCGTCTAGGTACGCTTCAGACGGAAGGCGACGAACGCGTCCACCAGGTAGATGATGGCGTTGATGATGGCGAGCGAGCCCATCGCCAAGCCGGCGTCGCGCATCTCGCTTGAAGGCAATCCCTCGTAGGTCTCCACAGCCATGGCGCCAGCCGTCAGCATCATGATGAAGCCGACCACGTTGAAGATGGTCTCCTGCGAGCGATCAGCGCGTCAGACGTGGCTGTTGCAGATGGTGAACACATCACACGTGGCTATTGTGGATGATGAACACATCAGACGTTGCTACTACGGATGATGAACACACAGGGGTGTTCTTTTACATACTTTGGAGGGGCTCCCTCAGTGTTGGCTTCGTTCACCCAATCATTTTAATTTTTAACATGGACCCTATGGAGTGTGCCCCTCAATCCATTTGGTCCTTCCCATTACCTTCAAGTATTCCCCTCCAATTATTTTCAGAAAGCAACACCCGTGTGAACACATCACACGTTGCTACTGCGGATGATGAATGCCCGAAGAGTGGCTACCGTGGAGGATGAGAGCATGGGGCGAGATCACTGCGGATAGTGACCGGGTTAGCTGTGGACACCACACACGGTGATCGGGTTAGTTGTGGACACTACAGATGATGACCGCGTTAGCTGTGGACACTACACACGATGGCCGGATTAACTGCGGACATTACAGATGGTGACCGGGTTAACTGCCCCTGCCTGATGATATTGTTCGGACTGCCATCATAGTGAGACGTTCTATGTGAAGCAGTGCATGGACATGTTCTCGGGTGCCTTTTAGGAGGACTAATACTATTTTACATACGTTGGAAAACACGAACAGTCTTTTCACATCCGTCACAAAATACAGACAACCCTTCTACGTCCGTCACAGAACACAGACAACCCTTATACGTCCGTCACAAAACGCAGACAACCCGTACACGCCCGTCACAGAACACAAACAACCCTTCCACATCCGTTACACAATACAGACAACCCTCACAGGTTCGTCACAGGCCACAGACAACCCTTCCACATCCGTCACAAAACGCAGACAACCCGTACACGTCCGTCACAGAACACAGACAACCCTTCCACATCCATCACACAACACAGACAACCCTTCCACGTCCGTCACAAAACGCAGACAACGTCCGTCACAGAACACAGACAACCCTTCCACATCCATCACACAACACAGACAACCCTTCCACGTCCGTTACAAAACGCAGACAACCCTTCCACATCCTTCACACAACACAGACAACCCTTCCACGTCAATCACACAACACAGACAACCCTTACACGTCCGTCACAGACCACAGACAACCCTTCCACGTCCGTCACAGACCACAGACAACCATTTTACATCCGTTGCACAACACAGACAACCCTTACACGTCCGTCACAGACCACAGACAACCCTTCCACGTCCGTTACAAAACGCAGACAACCCTTACACGTCCGTCACAAAACGCAGACAATCCTTCCACGTCCGTCACAGACCACAGACAACCCTTCCACGTCCGTCACAGACCACAGACAACCATTTTACATCCGTTGCACAACACAGACAACCCTTACACGTCCGCCACAGACCACAGACAACCTTCCCACGTCCGTCACAGGACATAGACAGCCATTCCACATCAGTCACAGAACACAGACAACATTTCCATGTCCGTATCGCACTACGGACAACCTTTATACTGCCAGCCCAGCTTGACTGGGAAATCGGGAATCTGAGGAATGGGTTCCATTGCGATATTCCGAACAGGGCGCTTTGTTATCGCTGTATTTCTACATATATCCATTGTTGCATCCATCTCGCCAGATCTGTAAATCTCCGCCACAGTATCTTCCCACCGATATACCTCTCCATCGCTGTCCCCACCACTACATCACAATCATCGCCTCACAACCACTAAGTATTTATGCCTGACATGTTTCTCGGCTTATTGTGTGTCGGTCCACAGTGAGTATCATCACCTCCCCAGCCAACGTACTGCTGCCGGCACGGTGTGTCAATGCCCACTGTGTGGCATGCTCCCCGCTGAGTGCCATCACCTCCCCAGCCATAGTATTGCTGCCGGCACGGTGTGTAGATCTCCACTGATTATTATCACCTTCCCAGCCATCGTATTGCTGCCGGCACGGTGTGTCGATCCCCACTGAGTGTCATCACCCCCCCCAGCCATCGTATTGCTGCCGGCACGGTGTGTCGATCCCCACTGAGTGTCATCACCCCCCCAGCCATCGTATTGCTGCCGGCACGGTGTGTCGATCCCCACTGAGTGTCATCACCCCCCCCAGCCATCGTATTGCTGCCGGCACGGTGTGTCGATCCCCACTGAGTGTCATCACCCCCCCCAGCCATCGTATTGCTGCCGGCACGGTGTGTCGATCCCCACTGAATGTCATAACCCCCCAGCCATCGTATTGCTGCCGGCACGGTGTGTCGATCCCCACTGAGTGTCATCACCCCCCCAGCCATCGTATTGCTGCCGGCACGGTGTGTCGATCCCCACTGAGTGTCATCACCCCCCCAGCCATCGTATTGCTGCCGGCACGGTGTGTCGATCCCCACTGAGTGTCATCACCCCCCCCAGCCATCGTATTGCTGCCGGCACGGTGTGTCGATCCCTACTGAGTATCATCACCCCCCCAGCCATCGTATTGCTGCCGGCACGGTGTGTCGATCCCCACTGAGTGTCATCACCCCCCAGCCATCGTATTGCTGCCGGCACGGTGTGTCGATCCCCACTGAGTGTCATCACCCCCCCCAGCCATCGTATTGCTGCCGGCACGGTGTGTCGATCCCCACTGAGTGTCATCACCCCCCCAGCCATCGTATTGCTGCCGGCACGGTGTGTCGATCCCCACTGAGTGTCATCACCCCCCCCAGCCATCGTATTGCTGCCGGCACGGTGTGTCGATTCCCACTGAGTGTCATCACCCCCCCCCAGCCATCGTATTGCTGCCGGCACGGTGTGTCGATCCCCACTGAGTGTCATCACCCCCCCCCAGCCATCGTATTGTTGCCGGCACGGTGTGTCGATCCACACTGAGTGTCATCACCCCCCCCAGCCATCGTATTGCTGCCGGCACGGTGTGTCGATCCCCACTGAGTGTCATCACCCCCCCCAGCCATCGTATTGCTGCCGGCACGGTGTGTCGATCCCCACTGAGTGTCATCACCCCCCCCCCCCAGCCATCGTATTGCTGCCGGCAACGGCGAAACCACGGCCACACCACGAGACAAAGTCTACTCACCAGGAACGACTTCTCGATGGCGATTTCGCCGGCCACCAGCGCGATGAGCAGCGGCACGGTGACTAGCACCATGCCGCCGCAGGCGATGTGACCCACCAGCTGGCGGTCAAGGCTGGTGCTGCTCGAGCTGCCGCCGAACACCAGGCCGTAGTGCCGGATCAGGCCCAGGCACACCAGGCAGATGGCCTGAGGGCCAAACCTGGGTCAGTCGAGATACCCGACACGGCACGCGCGCACACACAGGAAGGGACGGTGTTCTCTGGTGGATGGCACTGCCAGGATTAAACAAAAAATAGTATCGTAGTTTCGAGACAGCGAAGTGAGGGACGGTCACGTTGATTGATTTTGCTGTTGTGAGCGATTTCGATTAGGTGTCATTGGATAAACCACTGCTGAGGTAATTGTTATTTACGCCAGGAACAATTGAAAAGTGGATGCGGATCAGTCCACGCAGCGGTTGATTGTATCCGTAATTGTATCCGTAATTGTATCCGTAAGTGTATCCGTAATTGTATCCGGAATTGTATCCGTAATTGTATCCGTAATTGTATCCGTAATTGTATCCGTAATTGTATCCGTAATTGTATCCGTACCACGCGACTGAATGAGGTTATCTTTCAGCTTCATTTGTGTGTTCACCAATTTTGAAGTCCCACCTAAACCCTGCAGCTGATACACTAAGAAGTATTCAATAATGTAGATTCATCAGAAAGATTGTATGATGCGTACTCCTACTACACATTTCAGCAAACATACAGAGTCCCGAGCAAGGGATGACAAGTGTTGCTCGTACCCGGAATTCCCCTATTGGATGTTTGATAACAATAGGTATATTTTAACCACCAATTCTAATACTGTACCGAAAGGTTGGGATCACGCTCTACCATCACACAATTTGCTTCCGTTTACGCTGGTGCACCTACTACCCAAGCCTTCCGTGCATTGAAACGTTCTACATCTATAATTACAAACATTGACACACGTATATCAACATCGAGCGTCCGCCAGAACATACACACACACACACGTGCTGCTTGCTCATACTCACTGGCGCCCGCGTATGTAAACAAACATGGATTAACACATCACGCTATGTACGCCCAGCTCGAGGGACCTCGGCCGCATGGATGCGACATTGATCCACCGCTGGAATGCGTACACCATGTCGGTGTACCCACCATTGATCCACCGACCAACACATGTGACAGTAGAATGGCTCGCACGGCGAAATTCCGGCGCGGCTGCGGTTCCGGGTACATATCGATCGGACACGAACATCAGCGGTGCGTGTCGTCGGCAGACCAGCACGAGGAAACGTGCATTATAGATGAACGACAACGGCGCCCCAGCAACGGGACATTGCCCATGCCGCTCATGGCATGCACATGCATGCAAAGTGAACACCATACACGCGCGGGTGAAGTGGACTTCGCGTGTACACATGCGAAGTGGACTACGCATGCATGTGCGTGCATAGTGCGTACGCATGCACACGTACAAAATGGACTACGCATGTACGTGCGAGTGAAGACAGAGAGACAGAGAGACAGAGAGAGACAGAGAGAGACAGAGAGAGGCAGAGAGAGAGAGAGAGAGACAGAGAGAGACAGAGAGAGACAGAGAGAGACAGAGACAGAGACAGAGACAGAGACAGAGACAGAGACAGAGACAGAGACAGAGACAGAGACAGAGACAGAGACAGAGACAGAGACAGAGACAGAGACAGAGACAGAGACAGAGACAAAGACAGAGACAGAGACAGAGACAGAGACAGAGACAGAGACAGAGAGAGAGAGAGAGAGCTGAAACACAGAGGAGAGAAAGGAAGGAAATGGAGGAGAAGATGTACAAAAGCATAGGAGATTGAATGAGAGGAGAAAAGAGAGGGCCGTGCCACGAACCACCTGATAGATAGTCTAAGCTGCACAGCTATTTGTAGTGCGGCACAGTATATCTCGGCAGGATATTCAAATGCCAGGATACTCTGCCGAGCCTGACCACGAAGCTACTTTTTACGCCCGTAGTACATGCCGCCGTAGGCAGGGATGGAATTACCAACAGTCAAAAGCGCGCCGCCGGGCGAGATTCCAGTTGGACGATGCCATGACCGGCAGGCGCCACACCAGCCCATGCGACCAACAATGTCCAGACCAACAACGCGTCTGCAACAATCGTGATCGGCAGACGTAAGACGGGCGGGGATGGGGAGGAGGCGCATTCCCGATTGGTGATTTCATCAGGCTCGGCGTACAGACCACTGCCATAAGCACTCCGCCTCGGAGCTAATCCGGCTGTGAGCCACACGGCGTCGTGCGCTGAGCTGATTAGCGCCGCTGCCGCCCGAGACTGCCGGTGGTGGCGTGTCTGGCCGCCAGTGATGGCGGTCTGGCCGCTGGCGGTGGCGCTCTGGCCGCCGGTGGTGGCGGTCTGGCCGCCGGTGGTGGCGTGTCTGGCCGCCAGTGATGGCGGTCTGGCCGCTGGCGGTGGCGCTCTGGCCGCCGGTGGTGGCGGTCTGTCCGCCAGTGATGGCGGTCTGTCCGCCAGTGATGGCGGTCTGGCCACCGGTGGTGGCGGTCTGTCCGCCAGTGATGGCGGTCTGGCCACCGGTGGTGGCGGTCTGTCCGCCAGTGATGGCGGTCTGGCCGCCAGTGATGGCGGTCTGGCCACCGGTGGTGGCGGTCTGTCCGCCAGTGATGGCGGTCTGGCCGCCAGTGATGGCGGTCTGGCCACCGGTGGTGGCGGTCTGTCCGCCAGTGATGGCGGTCTGTCCGCCAGTGATGGCGGTCTGGCCGCCAGTGATGGCGGTCTGGTCCACCGGTGGTGGCGTGTCTGGCCGCCAGTGATGGCGGTCTGGCCACCGGTGGTGGCGGTCTGTCCGCCAGTGATGGCGGTCTGGCCGCCAGTGATGGCGGTCTGGCCACCGGTGGTGGCGGTCTGTCCGCCAGTGATGGCGGTCTGGCCACCGGTGGTGGCGGTCTGTCCGCCAGTGATGGCGGTCTGGCCGCTGGTGGTGGCGGTCTGGCCACCGGTGGTGGCGGTCTGTCCGCCAGTGATGGCGGTCTGGCCACCACTGCCAGCGGCCCGGGGACGCCGCGGCTGTTCGATGCAGTGCCGCTGCAGACCGCGCCGCCCAGTCTCGAGCTCGAGTCTCGAGCGGCGGTGCCAATCAGGCGTCAGTCGGCCGCTGCACGAGCATAACGTGACCCAGTTGAGTGCATTGTGGCGCACATGGCCGGGTCAATTGAGCCGTGCACCAGCCCGCCGGCGGCCGACACTCGCCGCCGCTGAGAAAGTGGCTGAACCGAGGTGGCCGCCCGCGGTTAGTGCTCGGGGCGCTGAGTCTGTGAAAGCCATCCAACGGCTTGTCTGCTCGCCAGACTCAACACAGAATGTGAGCGGTGGCTGCTGTGTGGTGTTGGTTGACGATACTACCCGACACAGAGTGTGAGAGGTGGCTGCTATGTGGTGTTGGTTGGCGATACTACTCGACACAGAATGTGAGCGGTGGCTGCTGTGTGGTGTTGGTTGACGATACTACCCGACACAGAGTGTGAGAGGTGGCTGCTATGTGGTGTTGGTTGGCGATACTACTCGACACAGAGTGTGAGAGGTGGCTGCTATGTGGTAGTGGTTGGCGGTATTATTTGCACGGCTCGCCGTCACATATGGAGTCCAAGACAGCCGCCAACTCGCCTCTGGTGTTGGAGCGCCGGGTCAGGTCTGATGGGAGTGTCGGGTCAGGTCTGCTGTTGGAGTTGGCAAGTCAAGTCTAGTGTTAAAGTACCAGGTCAGATCTGTTGCTGGAGTGTCGAATCAGGTCTGGTGTTGGAGTGCCTAGTCAGGCCTGGTGCTGGAGTGCCGAGTCAGATCTGGTGCCGAGTCAGATCTGTTGTTGGAGTGTCGGGTCGGGTCTGGTGTTGGCTGCCGCGGGGTTTCAGCCGCCGCTGCACGATTTCAGCCCGTCTGGACGGCTCGTACCCGCGGTACGCGATTCGCTCTGGCCTGGAGCGGCCCGCGGAGAAAGCCGCGCCAGATCTGATGCGCCCGACGGAAGTGAACGCCAGATGGCGGGAACAGATGTGTGGCGCGTCCCACAGGGAGGGAAGGGGCGCGCATCGCTGCAGCGGCGCATACCGCGCACCACCGCAGCCAACGGAAAGTGTCACGGCTCATAGCCCACTGCAGCCGACGGGGAGGATCACGGCTCACAGCCCACTGCAGGAGGCAGAGACCACTGCAGCCGACGGGGAGGATCACGGCTCATAGCCCACTGCAGGAGGCAGAGACCACCGCAGCCAACGGGGAGGATCACGGCTCACAGCCCACTGCAGCCGACGGGGAGGATCACGGCTCACAGCCCACTGCAGGAGGCAGATACCACTGCAGCCAACGGGGAGGATCACGGCTCATAGCCCACTGCAGGAGGCAGATACCACTGCAGCCAGCGGGGAGGATCACGGCTCATAGCCCACTGCAGGAGGCAGGGACCACTGCAGCCAACGGGGAGGATCACGGCTCATAGCCCACTGCAGGAGGCAGGGGCCACTGCAGCCAACGGGGAGGATCACGGCTCATAGCCCACTGCAGGAGGCAGATACCACTGCAGCCGACGGGGAGGATCATGGCTCATAGTCCACTGCAGGAGGCAGATACCACTGCAGCCAACGGGGAGGATCACGGCTCATAGCCCACTGCAGGAGGCAGATACCACTGCAGCCAACGGGGAGGATCACGGCTCATAGCCCACTGCAGGAGGCAGATACCACTGCAGCCAACGGGGAGGATCACGGCTCATAGCCCACTGCAGGAGGCAGATACCACTGCAGCCGATGGGGAGGATCACGGCTCATAGTCCACTGCCGGAGGCAGATACCACTGCAGCCGACGGGGAGGATCACGGCTCACAGCCCACTGCAGCCGACCGCTGCGGGGGTAAAGGAAGGGCTATCATGTGGAGAGCATGACAAATGGTAGCATGCGAAGTGTGATCCCAGCATATTCCCACCCCATCATCACTCAGCCGTTCATGCATCAAGCCCACAAAATGCCTATTCAGCGCTTCATGTTCTGCTTTCGTCACCCATAATCAAGGGCGCGAGCCAAGATTCTTGTGGGGGTGGTGATGAGGGGACCAAAAACATCATGAAAATGAGACCGCTTTCGGCGCGCGGAGGGCACCGAAAATTTCTGGTTCGTGGTGAAAATTTCTTATTTTTTGGTCTGGTGCATTTTTAATTGCTAGGGGGCATGGACCCACCTCATAATACGACATGTAACTTGATTTTAAACTCAGCAGTTGTGCTGTGAAATTGCGCGGGTAAATATAAAACCGCCAATGCATGGGGTCATTTGATAAGCTGAGAAATCCAGGGAAGAAAATTGGGATGCGCATGCTGTATGTAGTGATATAATACACATTAACAATTATTTAAGGGCAAGTGGAGTATTTTGAACCATTGTCTAACGTGTCTTCTACGGCCGACTGAGAATTTCTAGCGATGATTGGCGGAATATTTTCGGCGCGTGAGGAGAACATATTGCAATGTGACCTGTGACTACGCAGAACGCGATGGAAGCATGCTTATCTGGGCCCAGAGCCAACGGCTGTATTTACCTTTCATGCCCGAGTAATGAGCGATTACACTTCGTGCATCCAGTTCCGTGCAGCGCAAAAGTCAACACTAGAGCACGTAAGACATTCCAATCATCCCACTAACTTCAAGAGAAGCAGCCAGTCGAAGCACGGATGGGAAGCCACCAAATCGGAAGCACCTCTCTGCCGGATAACCGCCGCCGACATATGGTGCCGGGACGGTTATACCATCTCCGCCACACATGGGACGAAATCTCGTATCGCGAGGACACAAAAGCGTACTCACAATCTGAAGCAGCTTCAGAAAGCCAGAAGGCCGGCAGAGCACGCGGACGTTGGCCATGTCGATTCAGAAGTGAGATTGCTGGCGGAGACGAGCGCTGATCACACCTCCTCCGCTGACGGCGCCGACTGGAGTACGTTTGACTTTGAGGGCGGTGGCGCGCGTGCGGATGGGCGGTGCTGGTGCCGACGCCAGCGCCCCTGGCGGCTGCGGCTGCGGCTGTGGCCATCCACCCCGCCCCCGCGTACCGGGCGCATCGTTCCTACCAAGGTCGCGCGCTGCGGTTCGCACGCCTGCACACGGGCGACGGATCCACCGCAATGGATGCCTCGCGGCGTCCAGTCGCGAGTGCGAGTAGGCTCGGGACTGGTCCAACCGGTCGGCGTGTGCGGGGTCATACGGACACTCGGCTGTTGGAGTCTTGGAGTAGACGGACGGCCAGCTGTCGTAGGCTCTGGAATAGACCGACTCCCTCCTCCGGCCGTCAGAGCTCTGGAATAGACTAGTTCTGGAATAGACTGATCCCCGGCTGTCGGAGCTCCGGAGTAGATGCCCCTTCCCCAGCTGTGTGATATCTGGAGTAGATGGACCCCGGCTGTCGGAGTTCTGGAGTGGGCGGACTCCCTCCCCCGGCTGTTGGAGTTCTGGAGTGGATGGGCTCCTGAGACCGGGGATGGAATGACGACAAGGAGACACTGGTCACAGCGTTCCAAGCAATTCAACTTCGATCGCGGACGAACATTACGCAGAACGTCTGAATCATCCGTGTTAGCTAGACCGTGCTATCTGCATCCAGTCATAAACACCCACACACTGTCCATACTGGTAACCGGACAAATGTACGCACCGCAAATGTATACGTATGACAGATGTACGTACGCAAATGTACGTAAGCAAATGTACGTATGGCACTTGTACGTAAGCGCAGATATACGCATGGCAAATGTACGTAAGCACAAATGTATGTATGGCAAATATTTGCATGTGCAAATGTACGTAAGCACAAATGTACGTAAGCGCAAATGTACGTATGGGAAATGTACGTATGTGCAAATGTACGTATGCGCAAATGTACGTCAGCGCAAGTGTACGCCAGCGAAAATATACGTATGCGCAGATGTACGCAAGCGCAAATATACGTAAACGTAAAAGTATGTAAGAGCAAATATGCGTAAGCTAAAAGTATGTCAACGCAAATGTGCGTAAACGTAAATGTACGCATGACCCAATGCACGTACATTTACGCATACGTACCTTTGCGTTTACGTACATTTGGTTAGGTACAAATGCCATATGTACATTTGCGCTTACATACATTTGCTTACGTACCTTTGCCATACGCACAGTCGCTGTTACGTACATCTGTCATGAGTACATTTGCCATACGTACATTTGCACTTTTGTACCTCTGCCATTACGCACATTTGCGCTTACGTACTTTTGCACTTACGTACATTTGCGCATACGTACATTTGCGCCTACGTATATGTGCGCATCCGGACATTTGCGCTTACGCACATTTGCGCTTACGTACGTTTACGCTTTCGTACATTTGCGTTTACATACATTTGCACTTACGTACATTTGCGCATACGTACAATTGCGCTTACGTATATTTGCGCGTACGTACCTTTGTGCTTACGTACATTTGCGCTGAAGTACATTTGCGCTTACGAACATTTGCGCATAGGTACATTTGCGTTTACATACTTTTGCGCTTACGTACATTTGCGCTTACGTACATCTGCTTACGTATCTTTGCCATACGTACATTTGCTCTTCCGTACATCTGCCATACGTACATTTGCTATACGTACTTTTGCGCTTTCGTACATCTGCGCTTATGCACATTTGCCAAACGTACTTTTGCGCATACGTACATTTGTTTACGTACATTTGCTTACGTACATTTACTTCCGTATATTTGCTTCCGTACATCTGTCATACGTAAATTTATCCTTACGTACCTTTGTCCTAGAATCTCCATACTCTTATGCATTCTCCACACAATCCCTGCACACGCTTCCACACTAGAGTTTCCTCTTTCTCAAGAACTGGCGCGGGACACGGCACGGGTACAGCAAATTGTGGCATAGCACGTCACGTGGCACGGAAACATAGCACGTCACGTGGCACGGAAAAACTGGACGAGGGCATACCAAATGGCACAGCAAAAGAAAATGTGTAATTTTTAGAAGGAAATATCTTGATTGATAAAAACAATACCAGAACTGCAAAACATTTCATATAATGACTACATCAGCACTATCTCTACATTTGAACGTTCTTCAATATATCATGACTCAACCCCTTGTCGTCTTAGAAACTTGGGTTCAGCATTCGGGTAATATTATATATATACCTTAATTTTGTTGTTAAGGATATGCTGCCACTGGCATGACAGTGGCATGGGGAATTCTGATATGGTCCAGCAAAAAGCACACGTACCATTTTACACAGGGGTGTTGTTTTATATACTATTGAAGGGGTAAGAGCCCTCTCAAAGTTAGCTTTGCATCCCAATAATTTGAACTATTAACATAAGACCCTATGGAGTGTGCCACACCAATCCAATCGGCCTGCCCATTGTCTTCATGTATTGTGCCCCCCCCAATGATGTTTAAAAGCCAACACCGATGGGCTTGCGGCTTTCCGTGCCATAATGTACATGGCGCTCAAACATTGTGCCCAAAAGCGGCAACTCTAGTCCACACACTTCCTCATCGATGAGGAAAGGATACAGGGAGAGAGCACTAGGGGCATGTGTCCCAAACCCATGGAAAGGTCTCTGGCTGGGAAAGAAGTCCAGGCTCGAGTGCACGCCCCTCCCCCGTTCAACGTATTTTTCAGCCGAAAACGTCCCTTTCAGAGGCGCCACTTTGAGACTAAAAGCATGCTCCAGTGTACCCTCCAGCCAGCTCATGTGCACCCTCCCTCGCCCAACGAACTTGTTCTGCCGAAGGTGCCCGTCCGAGGATAAATGTGCCTCCCGCGGTGACAATTCTCTGATCCGCCCCTGCCCACATTCTCTCTCTCTCTCTCTCTCTCTCTCTCTCTCTCTCTCTCTCTCTCTCTCTCTCTCTCTCTCTCTCTCTCTCTCTCTCTCTCTCTCTCTCTCTCTCTCTCTCTCTCTCTCTCTCTCTCTCTCTCTCTCTCTCTCTCTCACTTCAAAAGTACTCTCTACCCACTCACGCACACTCTCATACTTCCCAAGCACTCTCGCATACTGCCCACACTCTCCCACAGATTGCCTACACTGAACACTCCCACGAACTCCAAACACATTCACCCACTTCTACACACCGCCTGCAATGTTTATATCCCGCCATGTTTATATCAATAGGATCTTTCACCATACCTACGTCTTCGATACTTCAATGGAATGCAGAATGCACAAAATTTGCCCCCTCTCCATTCTCTCGTCTCTCGGTACCAACGTCTGTCTCCCTTGAGATGCTTATAATGATAGCACATTAATTTTGGTGCCCGAGATCGTTCTTGAAGCCTTATAGAGTTCATAAAGTGTAAAGGCTCAATAAGGGCCATAGAGGCCCATCTAGGTTAAGCCTATCTAGAAAAGATACCAGAAAAGTAAGTGCTCACACCCCAATCAATCCATTATCTCAAGTTCCAAGGGAACTGTATATCCCAGTCTATCTAGCACCATTCGCCTGATATTGCATAACACCCTCCTCAGCAATTCCAAACTCTTCGAATCATGCCCCATTGTGCTACCACAGCCAATCTCATCAGTATCACATCCCGAAGGAAGGTGCTGAATCCACTGCTAGGTACACCCTACATAGTATAATATAATACTAGTAGTATAATATATCCTATATAGCTAGCATAATACTCAATTTATTAGCATGATCAAAAACATATGGGTCCAAGTTTCAACAATAACACAGGGACTAGCATCCCCCACACTCACCAATGTCTTTCTACCTTACCTATCCAGCCCTATTCACTTGATATCATGTAACAAATGTGACCTGAGTGCCCTACCAATAATTTTCCAACTCCATCCACGCCCGCCTAAAGTACAGTGCACACCCACTTAGCATAGATATCACCCCATCCACCATCCTTTAGAACTCAAAAACAAAATTTTGGAACCTAAAATAGTTCGGTGCCTTGGTGCCTTGGTGGCAGCAGACTCAGATCGGTACTTGAGATCGTTCTTGAAGGCAGCAGACTCAGCTGCAGGCTCCGTGGCAGGCTCGATAGCTGGCACGGCACCAAGCGTCGGGGTCGGCATCAGGTTCGGCACTGATGTCGGCGTCGGGTTCGGCAGCAGGCTCGTCAGCAGGCCCGACGTCCGACCGGCCCCTGACTCGACATGAGTCACGGTGACGTCACACCAGTGACCTCATCACCGTCCATCGCCGTCCGCGACTCGTGACTCGGGTGAATCGGCCGCCCGGAGTCGCCGGGGTGCGGCTCAGCGGCTGATGTCATCCGGTGTCGGATGACGTCACCCGGCCGTGACGTCATCAGCGGGAGCCCGCAGCGGCGGCACGCTGTCATCCGGTGGTGGGCGAGGCTGGTATGCCAAACCGGCTTAGCAGCACCGAAGGCTGCTGCAGGGCCGGCCGGCTGGGGGCTGGTCTGCTGGGCAAGAAATCGTCGGGCAGAGGCTATTCTAGCGTGTGTGTGTGGGGGGGGGGGGGAGGGCAGTGCAACAAGACCGTCGGGCAGAGGCTAGTCTAGTGTGTGTGTGGGGGGAGGGGAGGAGGGTGCCAGTGTAACACAACCGTCGGGTAGAGGCTATTGTACTGTATGAATGGGGAACCAATGTAGCCAGAACATCGGACATCGAGCATGTTCATTTCCCCATGCACATTGTCCAGTCTTCGGCTGCCGACTGAACTAAGCTGAAATGCTTCGATCGCCCTTATTAATCCGGCATCCAATGTGGTCTTCGACTAAACACCATGGAGTAGATAGGGACAAACTTCCCACCCGATTATGTCCCGAACTACTGAACCAATTCGAATGATTCGCACGGCAACCGGCAACCTTGTCTAGTATCAGTATGTACCACTTCGAGACATGCACATTTTGGATTCAGTTCAACAAAGATGTCAGACCGCCGGGCAAAGGCTAGTCTGGTGTGTGAGTGGGGCAACAGTGTAACCAAACCGTCAGACAGAGGCTAGTCTAGTGTGTGAGTAGGTCACCAGTGTAACCAGACTGTCAGACAGAGGCTAGTCTGTTGTGTTAATGGGGCACCAATGTAACCAGACAGTCGGGTAGAGGCTAGTCTGTTATGTGAGTGGGGCATCAGGATAACCAGACCGTCAGACAGAGGCTAGTCTAGTGGGTGAGTGGGGCACCGATGCATCAAGGCCAATCATATCATTTGGTACTTTTCTGACTCATGCTATTGCAAATGCACATGCCGACAATGTTAGTAGCACTAAATTCAGCATTACCAGGAGGAAGTTCCGACAAAATGATGCAGCTGGATCTATTGTGCTAGATGAAGAGCCACTGTTCTCAATCACTATCCTCCAGGCCATAGGTCAAGGTCGAATTAGGTTAAGTCATGGAGCATTGTATTTCAGGAAATATTAGACAAATGTGAATGATCCAAATGGCAATGATCAGACCTGTTTCGTGCAATCTTGGCAATAATATATTTTGTATATTGACTAATGAAAATATGTGAGTTCAATGGTCAAGGTGAAGTCAAGTCAAGTTGTCAAAAGTGGGATTCGAACAGCAGTCGATACGTGCGCTGTACCATTTAAATAACAAAGTCCAACCGTCAATGTATTTATCAGCATAGTACACGATGCGTGACGCGACAGAAAGTGACGCATCTGCCTTGGTGACAGCAATTCGGTAGACTTTCACAGTATGAACCTGAACTTATGTACGCATTCTTATTTAATCTGATGTGTATATTTTAATCTGCTTACAATTTTGGAAACATGTTTAAACAACATACCTTTTGCTCCCCGGGTTATGCAGTCACGTGGCCGCATAAACCGGAATTCCGGCGCATATTTTGCGAAATGTAACAGGAGTTTTCGTGTAGTAGAATAAATATAAGACATCATTAAAAATGCACTGTTTAATGGATTTTGTGTTCGCATATACTGTACATGCAAGACAAAATGCATGGAAGGCGATGTTATTATGCCGCAATTTTCGACTCATCATGGAGGACCTGAGCATTTTCTGTTGTTGGGATGCGTAGAAAGAATTGGAGACAACGTGTTGCAACTTTTACGTCGCTGTTCGTCCAACAGTCATCGATAAATTTCGCGAGGTGGGCGAAGAACGCGCTCTACGGTTACAGACAGGAGTGGAACTCTGGAGTCTTGGCTCCAGGAGTGGAACTTTGCGGAAAACAAGTTACTAGTGCTCAGGGGCGTTCCGCTAGCCTTGTCCCAGAGGGGGAAATGAATCTAATCGGATTTCAGCACGCTTTTATTTCGTCCTTGGGAAATCCAATGTTTTGGGATGTTTCCCACTAAGCATACAAATTCGATCATGCGTGAGGTGACTATTGGGTGATGTCGCTCTTTTAGTTTACTTTCAAAAAGATGCAATAAGGTACTTTGATTAAGAGTCCATTTATGTTATGTGTTTCACAGGTTCATATTTGCCATTTATTATGGTACAGTAACTCGACCAGTTTCTTCGTTTCACTTGCGAAGTATAATTCACGCTAACAGTAGACACTGACTGGTAGGTATGTGAAGAAAAATGAAACAAGCAATGAAACAATACAAAGATAAATGAAATCAACAAAAATCAATATAACGGTGGTGACACAGAAGCACCCAGACTGGAACGAATGTCATGAGGTAACCAAATCAGGGTGGGGGTCGGTGGAAATGTTTTAAGACCGTAACAATAGTGATTGGATTGTGACAAAGTAATGGATCCGTGACGATGGTGGTTGGCGAGGCCGGTGCAGAGGCGCAGCAAAGGCGAGCCAGAGGCCGAGACCTCCTTTGCAACTAAAAATACTCTAGATAAAACAAGACATTTTGACATTCTACCACGCAAAACTAAAAATTTTCGGCGCGCTTCGTGCTCCGAAAGCCTTCTCTGTTCCATGACCATTGCATCTTCTTTGGTCGGGCTTCCCCTTAAGAAAATTCTGGCTGCGCCACTGGACCATGACAACGATTATGGAACGTATCGGTAAATCTAACATTGGCCGCAGGTCGTGGCATCACTGGCGCATGTGGTGCCACCTATTCATCTTTAGTTCGTCCATCTGCCGAAAGATGGTGAGAGAGGTGCAGCAAGTGAGAGGTACAGCACTTTGCAACAAGGCAAGGCTGGAGGTCTCCCACGAAGCCACCAAGATCGAAGTCGTAACTTTCAGAACATGTCTTCGGATTGAATATGGAAAATGACGAGTTAGCATTAACAGAGTACCACATCAGAAGGTCCTGGACCCCTCGACGCGCCTGTGATCGCCAGTCATGTAATAAGATGTGTACAAGACAAAATTATTTCATTAATGCAACTTTTGTACCGGGGTGTGTTGAATATGCATCCAATATTTTACATTGCTTCCCCATATAATTTCTTTTATTCTTTCCATACCTTATTTTTAAGTAGGACATGCTAACCCTCCCGTCGCTGCAAAATTTCGAAAACTTCGCAGTGCGAGGAAGGTTAGGTTTGCCCCCCAATTAACATTTGCTTTCAGCCAGACGGAGAGATGCGGTAGGCGACATGATGTAGCTTCGTGTTCGAACTTCCATAGTCATGCAAAATATGTTAATCTGACTTTCTCAGTTAACCTTCTAGGTCAGGGTAATGTCGATATTAATGCAGTCAGCCAGTCGGGCCTCACCGAATGACTTCGAACTCGGGTCGCGAACAAATACGATTTCGTGCTTGAATATCAATCGTATGCAAGTTGAAAACAGTTTAACACATGTCGCATGCAAATGTCAAGGTCAAAGTTTGGATCAAGATAGGGACATAGCCAGTAATTATTCAAGGAGGCGATGGGCTTTGTGAGGTGGCCCAGACTACTCCCACATGTTTAGAAGTCCCCGGACTTCTGGCAGTTCATTTCCAAGGGTCGTTTTTTTTTGTTTTTTTTTTGAATCTTCATTGAGGGCCGGCTCGTCGTCGGATCCACCCACACCTCAAACTGCGAGGAAACATAGCGCTGCGTTTATATTCGAGGAATGCAGTTCGCCTAACACGCATGACATATCATCGTAATTCAATTGTTTGTACTCTATACGGTAAAGAGGCAGACTTTGACCCAATCTCAGTTCAGTAATCTTGACATTGATTAAGATTTCGAGACAGTAGAGTTGTTCGTCTTGAAGAGCAGCACGATTTGCGTATGATGTTGGTATTTTGCAACGACTCGGAATGACGAGACAGTGAAGATACTGAAACATTACTTTTTTTTTACCAATCCCAGGTCTATGATCTTCGATGACTTTGGCGTATACACGATGTGCAAAGCCAAGTATGAGAAAGCACTGAATGATGCGTATCTCTGTGTCTACTCATTCGATCCCTATCCGGGAAAAAAACCATGAGGGGGCCTCTCGAGAGCTCCCGAGCTAGACGCCAGGGATCAGGAAAAAAACACAACCATATCGAGAATTTGACTCCTTCTTTAAAAAATGTATGCTTCTGACCGCTATATATCTCATCGAATGCAGGACTGATCATGTTGTCGTTTCATACCACTTTTGCCATCAACCGTTTCTTCGTTCGCTGAACCATCGACGAGTTCTATCCATTGATGCTGAGATTTCGAGAGATCACCAGTGGAATGAAGATGCATTGAGCACGGTTTCGCTTGCCGCGCCGTAATGTGATTAGGACGGAAATGCTGCATGTATGGCTTGCGCTTCAAAACGTCGCCATCGAGTGATTCTACACCATCACGTTGTTATATATAGCTATATATAAACGCTATGTTGGAGTTATAGCTCCAACATTTATGGACCAATTGTAATCTAGTTCAATTCATTAACGCCGTATCGACAGCCAATCGATAACGTTTGGACGTTTTCCTCCGTAATTCATTGTTTACAACTTGGAGAGAGGTTAGCTAGAATCAATTGATAGCTGAAGTGATTCAGCGGCCCATACAGGAGGCCCCGGCCGACGGCGATGTCATGCGGGGGTGGCGCCCCTCTCCAGCTCCTCCCGTGGCGGGAGGCCCCGGACACCGAGGTGGTGTCGCTCTACAGCCCCTCCCGTGGCGGGAGGCCCCGGACACCGAGGTGGTGTCGCTCTACAGCCCCTCCCGTGGCGGGAAACCCCGGCCGCCGGCGGTGTCGTGCAGAGTGGTGCCGTTCTCCAGCCCCTCCTGTGACAGGAGTCCCCGGACATCGAGGTGGTGCCGCTCTACAGCCCCTCCCGTGGCGGGAGGCCCCGGACACCGAGGTGGTGTCGCTCTACAGCCCCTCCTGTGACAGGAGTCCCCGGACATCGATGGTGGTGTCGCTCTCCAGCCCCTCCTGTGACAGGAGGCCCCGGACACCGAGGTGGTGCCGCTCTACAGCTCCTCCCGTGACAGGAGTCCCCGGACACCGAGGTGGTGCCGCTCTACAGCTCCTCCCGTGGCGGGAGACCCCGGCTGACGGCGGTGTCGTGCCGGAGAAATACCACCTCGTGCCCGGCCAGACTGCGGCTCTGGCTGCAACCGTCGTCCACGACCTGGTGGCACACCCGGCAACATGTTTGTTTAGGCTTACTCTGCATGACTGGTGACGTCAGCGGCAGACACTGGTTCACCTGGGGTTGGTGCTGACGGGGCAGATGGGCTCATGTCGTCACGGTATGACTCGATGTCGCGTGGCGTGGGGAACCAGGGCTATGCATTACCGTTTGCTATGCTGTGTGTTGTCTTGACAATGCAACAGATAATGAACATATTATATATGGCAACATATGCTGAATCTTCGGCGGTTTTTAGTTTTAATCATTGGCTGATCTAGAAGGCCATCCAGGTCATTCCCTCTTCAGTCTCCTGTTGGTGGAAGAAGGCGTGATATCTTTTCTCCCTACGTTCAGAGTTCCCTGGGTCAGAACAATACATGACCATAGCTGGAAGCATGGTCTTGTCCTAGATTTTCGTCATTGCCATATAGAATTAACCTCTTCAGAATATATGTACTCATTTGAATGAAAAATATTGGAAAAGCTGATTGAAAATCACTGGAAACGTATTACTCCTTGATACAAATGCCTGAACCTAACTCAAAAGTATACCTAGGAATTCTTGATATCATAAACATAAAATTATAATCTCCAAATTTGAAGGTTCAACACTGTGTATCTAAACCCAGGATTCCAAAACATAAATCTAGCCCCGTACAAGGCACATGACACAATGCACGAAAAACCAAATGCGGTGTTCTCCAGCATCCTCCATTGAGTTTTCACTACCAGCCTTAATACTCCCAATAGCATAATGCTATCTGAAATATTCATCATGATCAATTTCAATATAGACGAATCCATCTTACAGAAATCATCGAACTTCTTTCGCTTAACGGGGAGGTTCCCAGGCATAAATTGAACCAACTGCTGCTCACTGAGTGCATCATCAAATAATGTTCTCCTAATCATTTAAAATTGGCACCCACGAGTGTATTTTGCTTTGCAAAACCTGGTTTTAGAAAGTGGTTTCTTTCCGTCAGCGGTGATGAAGCCATCATTTTGTTTAGTAGACATACTTGCAGACGTGAAATATTCGACGGTTAAACATTTGGAGGCCCCGGTCCACCCCAAGGCAGCCCAAAGCCCACGATCTTCACCATTGTCCACCGGGACTCGAATTGAAGGGCGCACTCGGATGCGCCACGGTGCACTTGTAGTGATGTCAACTTTGGATCCCTCTTTCGAATGCGTTTCGCAGTCCAATCACGGCTGCTCCCATATGTCCAGACTTGTCGGAACCATCGGCGGTCGGCCGGCTCATGCTGACGTTGCAGTTGATGCCTCGAGCTGGGGCTGCGACAGATGTTATGCTTCGTCAGTTCCGGCGCGGCAGCGGCCGACCTACCGTCTCCTATTGTGTCCATGTACACGGTGGCATTCCACCGTCATACACCATCCACCGTCATACAGGCGCCACCATTGTACATGTAGGGCAGGGGGCTGGTCGGAGTCGTCGACCGGACCCATCCCTTCGCGGAGTGGTGCATTAGGTGATGCCGACCAGTGACAGGCCAGGACGTTAGCCGGACCAGCCCCTCCCCATGAGGGCTGGTACCACTCTCGCGTGCGCGGCTCCCCCAGACGAAACTGGACGGCCGAGGCTGGTTAGATGTAACCGAGCGGGTGAAGGTGAGCGGACGTGCACACCCTGCACGGTTGCCCGTTATAGTTGCCCGGTAATTTGGAGGCACGAACTTAACAAGGAACGCGCTGGTGTTTGCTTTTGTTGAAACTGTTGATCAAGTGATCGTATTGTTTAATAATCAGTCCTGTCAATACAAGGACATTAACGGCTGCTGGATTTGATAATTGGGTGGTTTTGAAAATATGTTGAAAATGAGAACCAGTTACCGCAACAAGCAAGGCAAACCCTAGACTATCACTGCTTGGCAAACTGAACTTGCTTACACACTGCTCTTTTCCCTTCTCAGTGCACACTTGTTGTACACTACAGTTGCTTTTTATACCTCGTATTTCTGCCATCTTCAATCGCGCCAGCACCCTGTCGAGGAAGCCGATAACCCGCGAACTGTGGAATGACAGCTGGCCTGGACAGACAACACAGCCGTTCTCTCATCGCTGTCTGCAGCTACACCGGCCAAACAACTTTGCCATTAGCTGAATGACACCATTCCACGTGAATACCCATATAATGACGCCAATAAATTGTAATGCACTGCTCCATAGGGACTCAATTCCCCTGTCATGATGAGAACCGTGATGTCCCCGCTCCCTGCGGCTGCCTGAGGAATGATATGTAAGCTTTTCCCGGAGCTGTGGTTCAAAACCGGCATTCATGCATGTATCCGTGTGGCGGTGTGCGTATTATTCTGATTCTTGGTCCATAATGTGACAAATAATATAAGACAAACACAATTTGCTTTATTCGAGGGGAGCTACTCTAATGACAACATCCAGATAACCCACATCACTCGCAAAATATCGACGCTTCGGCACCAGACGGTGATCAGGACTATTGATGGCCTACTCTGATGTTGGTTATGACTAGGAGTGATGATAACCTAGTACCTACTAGTCGAGTACCCTGCCACTAATCAAATTTGTTTGGAATGTATCACTAAAACAGCTCTCCTGAGATAAAAAATGGGTAATGCATCAATTGCCGCATTATAGCCAAAAATATCGAGCAACTTCAGACCAGCTCGCATTACCTCACTTGTTGGCTTATATCTAGTCTAGTGCCAGAGCAGACGGGCGTGGCGCGGCCTCCCGGACCTGGAGGCGCGGCCAGATGATCGGCCCGGCATGTGGCCATCCGGGAGTCATGGCAACGCCACAGAGAGCCGCCACTGACGCCAGGCGACCGCAGGCTAATCGGCCGCCACAGGTGAGCCGCTTGAAAAGCCGCTTGCCGGAGACCGCGCCGCATTACACTGCTTCCGGATGCTCGGGAGCCCGGGTGTCTGGGTGTCCGAGTGTCCGGATGTCTGGGTGTGCATGTAGTGAGCGGCCATGCTGGTATGCATGAGTCAAGTGGCACCCGGCGCCGTCAGCTGTCCTGAGCCCGGGGCGATGCTCCAGCAGTTTGGCAGCGCGGTCTGTTGCTGAGGGCGGCTGGGTCGGCGGCACGCGCGAGTGACGATCCGGTGATTCGAGGGGACGCGTGGCCGGTGCTCGTGGTCTGATTACGGTGAGCCCTCTCTCGTGAGTCGTGTCGGTTCGTTCGGTCGCTGACTACTGCGAATACACGCCCTTCCCCGTGCTCGGCACCTACTTTCGGATCGGCAACTACAGTACATATAACTGGGTGTCCGGATGCTCGGTTGTCTGGGTGTCCTAGTGTCTGGATGTCTTGGTGCCCGGCGCCCGGGTGTCTCGGTGCCTGGGTGTCTGGGTGCGTGGGTGTCCGGATGTTCGGGTGTCTGGATATCTGGGTGTCTGGGTGCCTGGGTGTTCGGGTGTCTGGGTGTCCGGTTATTCGTGTGTCCAGATGTCTAGCTGTTCGGGTGTCTGGGTGTCCGGGTATTCGTGTGTCCATATGTCTAGCTGTTCGGGTGTCCGGGTGTCCGGGTATTCGTGTGTCCAGATGTCTAGCTGTCTGGGTGTCTGGGTGTCCGGATTAATGGATGTTGGGGTGGCTGGATGACAAGATGTCTGTGTGTCGGGGTGTCCGAGTGTCGGGGTGTCCGGATATTCGGGTATCCAGGTGTCTAGATGTTCGGGTGCCTGGGTGCCCAGGCGAAGTCGGCGGAGAGGAGCGCATGACTCAGCCACCCAGCGCTGGCATTCGGCCATGGCGTGTGCAAAATATAGCGTCGCGTTGCATGCATGT
>JAOTOM010002464.1:50000-103564 GCA_034440615.1 Ashinkailepas kermadecensis
TGACTAGGCACCCACAGGAAACGGACCTTCACGCCCATCAGATGAAGTGTTGCTAGTGATTCATAAATATAAATATGGCAATGATGGGAAAAAGAAAGTGACGAAAGAGATTGTAAAACAGATTTGGAGTCCGAACAAATGATGACGCTGCGCATGGGGTGACAGAGAAAATGGTTGCGAATATAACGGAGGGCAATGAGGATGGCATGTAATTCAGCGATTAAAATTGATGTTCCGTCTGGTAATCGATGTTGTTTTTTGTATGTTCCAGAAACTACGGCATTTCCTGTAAGGTTAGCATCTTTCGAACCGTCAGTAAAAACAAAAGGAACATGAGAATGACGAGACCGTAATTTATGAAATTTTTGTTTCGCATATTCTGGACAAAGCTGTGATTTTGGAGTGGTGGTTAGATAAAAAAATGTGTCGTTCGGCTATCTGCCACGGTGGTGTAGTTGTTGGAGAAAGAGAAGTAATGCGTGGAATAGTGAAATGAAGTTGTTCAGAAAATGTTTTGACTCGAGAAGCTATAGTGAGACCAGTTCGTTTTTCGGCTGGACCTAAATAATCATGATGTAAATTTGGGAGAATTTGTAATGAAGCGTGTGTGGGATGGTTTGGGTGAAATTGAATTTTAGAGGCGTACCTAAGTGTTTGCTGCATTCTACGGAGAGCTAGTGGAGGAATTCCCGATTCGGCTTCTAAAGAAATGATGGGTGAAGTAGTCATTGCACCGAGTGCGATACGGATAAATTTATTTTGAATGGTGTCTAAAATGTGTAATGAGGATGTGCTAGCACCGGTGTATACTACGGATCCATATTAAATTATGGGTAGAACTAAATATTTGTAAAGTAGTAGAAGTGTATTACGGTCGGCTCCAGGTGATGAAGAAGTGATGCATCGAAATAAATTCAGTCGGTGAAAACATTTGTTCTGGATGTGTTTGATGTGTGTATGCATTGAACGTCTACGGTCAAAAATAATACCAAGAAATTTATACGAATTTACAAAATGTATATTGTTTCCGAGGTGAAGTGGTGTGTCTGGGTTTGGGCAGGGTGTTGATTTACTAAATATCAGTGTTGCAGATTTTGTGGCCGAAAAAATGAAACCATACTTCAGGGACCATTGATGTATTTTATCTAGTGCGTTTTGTAGGTGAAATAAACAATGCTCGTAATTTTTTCGGAACACCAAATTGCGCTGTCATCGGCAAACAAAGAGTATGATACATTAATAGGCATGTCCGTGAAAAGATCGTTAATGATGAGGTTGAATAAAACTGTTGAAATGCAGTTTCCCTGTGGTAGTCCATTTTGAAGAATATGTGGATCGGAGATGGCTGACCGGCACCTGATGTGGAATGGGCGAGTACCGGATAAAAAACCTACTAAATAATGAGCTAAGTGACCTTTTATATGGAGTTGCTGAATTTTGAAAAGTAATGCGGGGTTGAAAACCATATCGTAAGCATTGCTTATGTCTAAAAATACTGCGACTGTGTGTTCATGTTTTTTTTTGTAGCCTAGGCGGATGTCTGTTTCTAACCTAATAAGGTGATCTATTGTGCTGCGTCCTCGCCGAAAAGCACATTGAGAGGGAGATGGAAGTGAATTTGTTTCCAGGTGCCAGGTCAGTCTTTTGATAACTATTCGCTCAAAAAGTTTTCTTAAACAACTGGTGAGTGCAATGGGTCGAAAATTACTTGGGTTACTATGGTCTTTGCCGGGTTTTGGAATGGGGATGATGATAGCTTTCTCCATGCTTCAGGAAAAATGTGATTTGACCATAATTAATTAAATGTTTCTCAGATGCATTGTTTGGTGTGGTCAGATAAATGTCGAAAGAAGGAATAATGCAATTTGTCAGGCCCTACTGAAGTGTTACAGGCGAAAGAAATGGCATTCTCCAGTTCAGAAAGATGAAAGGAAGCATTGTAGTACTCGGTATTGTCGGAATCAAAGGGGTCGAGATTGGTGTGAAAAGTCTGTTGTGCATTTTGTTAGAAATTAGATCGGTAGTTCTCATCAGAGCTATTATGGGCTATGGTAGCAGCTATGGTATTTACTATGGTTTGTGGGTCGGTAATGGTGAGATTGTGGATTTTGAGGGCCGGTAGAGATTTAAACGGGTAGCGTCCGGACAAACGTCGGATTAATTGCCATATTTTACTTAAAGGTGTTTGAAAAGTGAGCTGCTGTAAATATGAGGACCATGAACGGCGCTTAGCATCGCGAATTATGCGGCGGGTTCCCGCACGTTCACGGTTACGGGTGGTTATATTTTCTTGATCGGGATGTTGTAAATACTTCCTAAATGCTCTTTTTCTAACCGCAATTTCTTGTTCAATTTCTAGACTCCACCAAGGTACTGGTTTTCGTTTTGTGAAAGGTTTCGTGAGTGGAATTGTAGTGCATGCTGCTTCGAAAAGTGTGTCTGTAAGTTAGTTGATTTTTTTCGACGGGAGAAATGTTGGGGTTGTATTGAATATAAAAAAGTTCCTGAAATGTTGTCCAATCGGCTTTTTAAATTTTCCAGCGTGGGATAAAACTGGGTGTGGTGTCAGTCGCCGTTGAAAAAGTGGGTGTTAATTTGATGGGGTAGTGGTCGCTGTCGTGGATGTCAGTTTCTATGGTCCAATCAAAGTCGTTTGCCAGGGTAGGGGAACAAATAGATAAAGGAATGGCTGTTGCTGTATTTTGTCCAAAGTAAAAAAAAGGTTGGTTCTCCGGTGTTAAGTATTACTAAATTATGCCGGTCTAAAATTTGTTCAATGATGTGGCCGCGAGTGTCTCCTTGTGTACGTGCTTGATCCCAAGCTGGACTATGTGCATTAGTCTCCGAGTAATATAAAAGGGTTCTTGAAATGTGCTATTGTAATGGCAATAAACCGATTACGATTATTGGGGTAGGGATGTATATTTCCAGCATTTCGTAGAACATGCGATGCGACATTAGAACAAGAATCGAGGTAGCACAATATATGAATTGTACAAATAACCGTGATGATGTTAGAGCGAACTATTGTGTGCAGTTCGTGGAAACACGAGTATGCACGTCGACAACAAAATCACATACACACGACAAAACAATGCGAGATCCATACATTAGGAAGACAAGTGTTGTACAAGCAAACGGGCTACACTGCCCTCTCACGGCGAAACCACAAGTACCAATACAACATGTACTCGCTATATTTCCATCTTACGCCATCAAAGGCTACACTGCCATCTCATGGCGGCACCAGAAGTATTAATACAATATGTAGCCGTTACATTACTCCCCCCTTCACGCGAAATTCACACACCAAAAAAACGAGTCTGTCGCCGAATGCAGGACGAGTGTCGAGGCAGAGGACGCTCTGTGGGCGCAGGCACGGATGGCGCAACGCCGTCCGTGCGACCGACTCGCCGGACCTCAGTGAACACTTCCGGATCCGCAGGTACCGGAGGAGGTGCGTTCGCGATGAACGCTGGCTTGCACCTGGCCAGAGATACGTTGTCCCGCCGACCCCGACGCTCAACCACAAGGTTGTGATTGCTGCGGGAAAGAACGCGGTAAGGGCCGTCGTACATATATTGGAAAGGGGATCGGTGGGAATCTCGGCGAATGAATACGTGGGAACATGTATCCATGTCCTGGGAAACAAAAACCTGGCGGGAGCCCGGACGGGGTGGAGTCGGGCGGAGCTCGGACATTGCGGTACGGAGCTTGGAGACGAAAGTGGCCGGGTCAGAGGACAAGTCAGTCGGATGTGGCGCGAAGAAATCGCTAGGGAGGCGCAGAGTGCATCCATACACAAGTTCAGCAGCAGAACAGTCCAGGTCAGTCTTCAGTGCGGAACGGATGCCGAGGAGGACGAGTGTGAGCTTGTCAGCCCACGAGGGAGCGTCATCCTCGGTCCGCAGAGCCGCCTTCAGCTGCCTGTGGAACCTCTCCACCATACCATTTGCTTCGGGGTGGTAGGCGCAGGTCCGGATGCGTGACGTCCCCAAGATCTTGGTCACTTCTGTCCAGAGTCTTGACTCGAACTGGGAACCTCGGTCCGGGAACCAAAACGTGAGATCCACCCGCTCAGCAGGTGGCGAGCCACGGTCTGGGCGTCGATGGTGGGAAGAGGGATGGCCTCCGGCCATCGGGTGAACCTGTCGACGATTGTTAGCATGTAAGAGTAGCCACCGGATGGTGGTAGCGGTCCAACCAGGTCTAGATGGATGTTGGAAAATCTGGCTGATGGAAGGACGAAACTGCCGAGGGGAGGTTTTGTGTGGCGATGAACCTTCGCTCTTTGACAGTGCGTGCAGGAGTGCACGTAGGTCCTGATGTCAGCTCGCATCCTGGGCCAGACGAATCTTGCAGACAGGAGACGCTGAGAAGTGAAGGCTCCAGGGTGTGACAGGTCGTGCACACTGCGGAAGATTGCGTGCCGTAGAGTAGCCGGAATCACGGGTCGAGGCATGGCGGTGGAGACGTCACACCAGAGCCTCAAACTCGGATGGTCAGGTACTGGGAAATCTTGCAGAACGAGAGATGTTGACTCTCGTAGGCCCGAGATCTCCGGGTCGGAGGACTGCGCCAGTGCGATATCGGCAACGCCGATCGGCTGTCCAGGAGTGGGCGCAGCAGACAATGTGCAGAGTCGGGAGATGGTATCTGCGACAAAGTTCAGAGGGCCTGGTACGTGGGAGATTCGTGTGGTGTACTGTAGAACCAGGTCCATGTGACGCTGTTCTCGAAGAGAGTGGTTGTCTGTGCTTGATGACAGGGCGTAGACTAGAGGTTTGGGGTCCGTGAATATGGTGAATTCTCGACTTTTCAAGAAAGGTTGGAAATGACGAACGGCCAGGTACATCGCTAGCAGCTCCCGACCAAAGGTGCTATAGCGGCGCTGAGCAGGGGTCAGCTTGCTGGATAAAAATCCAAGCGGCTGCCAGGCATTTTCGACCCACTGCTGCAGAACAGCACCTGCTGCATGGTCGCTGGCGTCAGTGTCCAAGCTGAGCTCAGCGCCTGGCACTGGGTGAGCCAGAAGGGTAACATCCGCGAGAGCAGTCTTGGCCTTGAGGAACGCTGCCTCCGCCTCTGGTGTCCAGGTTATCGCCGCAGAACCTTGCTGGCTGGGAGCCGGTACCGTGAGTGAGTGAAGCGGGGCAAGCAGTTCAGCAGCGTGCGGAATGAAACGATGATACAAGTTTATCATCCCGAGGAAACGCTTGAGTTCCTTCCTTGTGGACGGAAGCTGGGAATCCATGATGGCGGATACTTTTTCTTCCAACGGTCGGATTCCACCGGCACACATGGTGGCCGAGAAAGGACACGGCCTCGGCACCAAATACACACTTGGCCGGGTTTAAGAGTACGCCGTGGGCTGAAAGACGCTGGAACACTTGGCCAAGAAGTCGCAGGTGATCCTGTTTGTTGGCACTAGCGACCAGGATGTCGTCCACGAAGCAGAATACGTGGTCCAGGCCTCTGAGAACTTGGTCCATAAATCTCTGGAAGGTTTGACCGCTGTTCCGGAGACCGTACGGCATGCTCAGGAACTCGAAAGCCCCAAACGGAGTCGTGATGCACGTTTTCGAAATGTCTTCCGGTGCCATGGGTATCTGATGGTAGGCTCTGACAAGATCAAGCTTGGAGTAGATAGTCGTACCAACCAGACAGGAAGAGAAATCGTGTGGATGTGGCAACGGGTACCTGTCGGGAATCGTGATGCGATTTAGCGCACGGTAATCTGCACAGGGACGCCAATCACCGGACGACTTCGGAACCATGTGTAGGGCTGAAGCGTACTGGCTGTTGCTGGGTCGTATGATGCTGAGATTCAGCAGGTGCTGAAACTCTGTCTTCGCAGCGCTGAGGCGAGCCGAGTCTAGTCTGCGTGGCCGGCAGAAGACTGGGGGTCCCGAAGTCTCGATGTGGTGGCGCACCGAGTGTTTTGGCACGGGAGGGTTTGACGCTTGCGTCAAGGAAGGGTACTCTCGCAGAAGGTGCGAGAGAACCGGGTCGCTGGTAGCTATCACGGCTGTCAGGTGCGTATAAGACAGTGGAGATGGAATGCCAGGGGATGCAAGACCGGTGCAGTTGTCAATTAGCCGACATCTCTTTGTATCTACCAGAAGATCATGGGCTGACAGGAAATCAGCACCAAGGAGAGGATGGGAAATATCCGCGATCAGGAAAACCCAGTTGAAGTTTTCCTTAGGCCTAATGACACAGTCAACATACGCTGACCATACGTCTTGATGCTGCTGGCATTCGCTGTTTTGGAGGTCCAGACCACGAATACCACCGATGCGGTCTGCTGGAGATGCAGGTAGGCCACTGTATTCAGCTCCGGTATCTACCAGGAAATTAATCCCAGTGTTTGAGTCTTGCATTTTGAATAGGCTGCTTGGCTGAACGTTGGAGTTGGGGAGGGCAGAGGCTGACGTCTGGTTCAACTGCCCTAGTAGTAGTTTTCCTGCATGGACCAGGAGCACGGAGGTTGACAGGCGCGGGCATTGGTTCCAAACTTCTTATGGTACCAGCAAAGGCTAGCAGAGTCAGGAGTCCGCGATCGTGTCGGTGTTGCAGGGCGAGGACTTGGTTGTGGACGAGGGTTTGAGCGGCCACGATGTGGAATCCTTTCAGCCAGAGAGGTCACCGTCGATGTCAGGGCTGCCAAACCCGCGATCATTTGGTGCACGAGAGCCGGTATGTTCGGGGATGATCCAAGAGCAGCATTAACTTGCGGAAGCGATTCACTGCTGCCGGCAGATGTAGCAGATCCCAGGAAACCAGGAACGGGCGGAGTAGACTGCGGCAGCTCCATCAACCGATCTGCGGTACTCGCTTAGGCAGATATGTCGGTTCCTGGAGGGAGACACTGAAGAAATGGAAGTATCCGCGTCGGCATCGCGTTGAAGAATATCTGGCGGACCAGTGGTGAATCCTCAGATCCTTCAGCTTGGGCCAGGCCAAGAAGATGACGCAAAAACTGCGATGGACACCGGTCACCCAGGTGCTGGCCAGAGAGCAGAGAGCAGAGGCACTGCTCCACGGACTTTCCGAAGCGCTGACGAATGGCTTCGGATAGGACAGTATAAGGCTCCGTCGCCGGAGGGCTGCGCAGAATGTCAGCGAAATCACGGAGTAGATGGCCGGGAAGCAAAGTAGCCGTGACACGGAACATTGTGAGCTGGTCTGTGATGCCAGCCTGCGTGAAATACAGTTCGAGCTGCACCAACCAGATAACAGGATCCTCCTCAAAGAACCGTGGTGGCGCTACGTGACTGCGGACGACAGTAGAAAATGACTCTGGTGTCGCCACATCTTGAGTGTTGGGACGGGTCGCTGCAGCGTGAGACGAGCTATCCATGGTGAAATATAAAAAAGAATGGGAAAATTATGATAAGAGGACGTTACGTGTGGTAAGAGGTGTCAGGTTGCATGAAGAACGACCTGTGCTGCCTGTCGTCGTCGCTAGGTGTCGCTACGAGCAGCGCAGGGCGTAGATTTGGAGGATGACCGTTGCCGCTGATCGTCGTCTCTAGGCGCTACGTGTGGCTCGGGTCCAGATCGGGGTCACCAATGTAACGGCAATAAACCGATTACGATTGTTGGGGTAGGGATATATATTTCCGTTTCCCTTTTGTTGGGTTGGGCACTTCGGCCTGCTCAGGCTATTTCGTGCCGTGAGTAGAATGGATGAAAGTACTATGTTCTAAAAGTCAATTTACAAGTCCTGAAGTAAGTTGGTTTTTCGGAGACAAATGAAAAGGAGATTGATGAGAAAAATGTGTGTATCTCCTAATAGTGTGGGCAAAGAAAAGGGGGTGTTGTGTGTACGGCAGTAGTTGGTAAGTGTTTTTCGATGTTCATGGTATTTTTGACAGTGTAGGAGAATATGTGAAACGGTAAGATGAGTGTTGCATGATGGGCATGAAGGTCGTGGTGAAGCAGTGTAAATATATCGATGGGTGAGAAAAGTGTGCCCTATGCGGAGCCGTGATATAACTTTTTCTTCTGTTTTTTTATATGATGTGGTCCAGTTTTCGATGACAGGTTTGATGAGACGTAATTGTGTGTAGTTTGTGGTTTCAGTCCACTGGTGGTTCCAAAAATGTCGAATGTTATGTCTTATTGTTGATTTGATGGCGTCAAAATGTGGTGGGATTTCTGTGATGTGTGGTCATTGTAATGATTGTTTGGCGAAATGATCTGCTTCCTCGTTTCCTGGGATTCCACAGTGGCTGGGCAACCACAGGAAACGGACCTTCATGCCCATCAGATGAAGTGTTTCAAGTGTGTCGTAAATTGAAATATGACAATGGTGCGAAAAGGAAAGTGAAGAAAGAGATTGAAGAACATATTTTGAGTCGGAACAAATGACGACATGGCGCATGGGGCGACAAATTGAACGGTTGCGGACATAGCGAAGGGCAGTGAGAATGGCGTGCAATTCGGCGATGAAAATGGATGTCCCGTTTGGCAAGCGATGTTGTTTTGTGTGTGTACCTGCAACAATGGCGTTTCCTGTGTAATTTTCGTCTTTAGATCCGTCGGTGAAAACAAAAGGAACATGGCGATAACGAGAGCGAAACTGGTGGAATTTTTGTTTGACGTATTCTGGACAAAGCTGTGATTTTGGAGTGGTGGTGAGATAGAAAATTTGTCGTTCGGCCATCTGCCACGGTGGTGTAGTTGGTGAAGAAAGAGCTGTAATATGTGGAATGTTGTATTGGAGTTGTGTAGCAAATGTTTTAATGCGTGAAGCTACGGTAAGCCCGGTTCGCTTTTCGGCAGGACCTAAATATTCGTGGTGTAGATTTGGGAGAATTTGTAAAGATGCGTGTGTGGGGTGGTGTTCTTGAAATTGAATTTTTGCGGCATATCTGAGTGTGTGTTCAATTCTTCGGAGACCTAATGGTGGAATTCCTGATTCGATTTGTAAAGAAGTAGCGGGAGACGTGGTCATTGCACCGAGTGCTAAACGGATGAATTTATTTTGTATGGTGTCCAAAAGTTTCAAAGCGGAGGTACTGGCACCGGCGTGGACAAGCGACCCATATTCTATGATGGGAAGAACTAAGGATTTGTAGAGATGTAAAAGCGTATGACGATTGGCTCCGAATGAGGAAGAAGTAATACAGCGAAATAAATTGAGTCGGTGAAAACATTTGGTCTGAACGTGTTTGATGTGTTGATACATCGATAGCCTACGATCAAAAATAATGCCTAGAAATTTAAATTAATTTACAAAAGGTATGTTGTTGTTACCGAGGTGAAGCGGTGTGTCTGGGTTCGGGCAGGGTGTTGACTTGCTAAATATCACTGTTGCAGATTTTGGGGCCGAAAAAAGGAAGCCATACTTTAGGGACCATTCGTGTACTCGGCCAAGTGCGTTTTGTAATCTAATCAAACAATGTTCATTATGTTTGCCGGAACACCAAATCGCACCATCGTCCGCAAACAGCGAGTATAATAGATTGGCAGGCATCTTATCGAAAATATCATTTATGATGATGTTGAATAATACTGGTGAAATACAACTCCCCTGTGGTAATCCGTTCTGTAGAAAACGTGGATCGGAAATCGCTGACCTGCACCGGAGATGAAAATGACGGGAACCGGACAAAAATCCTATCAAATAATGAGCTAAATTTCCTTTGACGCCGAAGTGAAGAAGTTTGGAAATTAATGCCGGTTTGTATACCATATCATACGCTTTACTAATGTCTAAAAATACTGCAATGGTGTGTTCATGTTTTGTTTTATAACCAAGGCGTGTGTCAGTTTCTAATCGAATGAGATGATCTATTGTACTATGACCATGGCGAAAACCGCATTGAATTGGAGATAACAGATGATTTGTTTCTGAGTACCAGGTCAGTCTTTTAACAATCATACGTTCTAAAAGTTTTCCTAGACAACTGGTGAGAGCGATGGGTCGGAAATTGTTGGGGTTGCTGTGGTTTTTGCCGGGTTTTGGAATAGGGATAATGAGGGCTTCCTTCCAGGTTTCGGGGAAAGTATGGCTAGACCATAATGCATTAAATGTTTGTAAGATGCAATGTTTTGTGTCGTTGGATTAATGTCTGAAAAAGGAATAATGTAAATTGTCGGGACCTACTGAAGTATTACCGGCTGAGGATATTGCAGTATCTAGTTCTGAAACTTGAAACGGGATATTGTATGTTTCAGTGTTGTCCGAATTGAATTGTGCCAAATCGGTGTGAAATGTGTGTTGTGCTTTTTGGAGAAATTCCGGTCTGTAGTTGTTGTCAGAGCTATTGTGAGCCATGGTGTCCGCTATTGTATTTACTAGTGTTTGTGGGTCTGTAATTGTGGTGTTTTGAATTTTGAGTGCCGGGAGTGATTTAAATGGAGTGCGTCCTGATAATCGGCGGATTAACTGCCAGATTTTGCTTAAAGGTGTTTGAGAGGTGAGTTGCTGTAAATATGATGACCATGAACGCCGCCTAGCATCGCGTATGATGCGGCGGGTTCGGGCTCGTTCACGGTTTCGATTAAGTAAATTGTGTGAATCGGGATGTCTGAGATATTTTCGAAATGCTCTTTTTCTAATTGCGATGGCCTGTGCTACTTCCGGACACCACCATGGAACTGGAATTCTTGTTGTAAAAGGTTTGGTGAGTGGAATTGTAGTAGATGCTGCTTCAAAAAGTGTATTTGTAACTGAGTTGATGTTTTCGACGGGAGAAATGTTGAGGTTGTATTGAGTTTGTGATAGTTCCTGAAATTTTGTCCAATCAGCTTTTGAAATTGTCCAGCGTGGGATGAAACTGGGTTTGGTATGGGTCGCAGTTGAAAAAGTGGGCATCAATTTTATGGGGTAATGGTCGCTGTCATGAATGTCGGTATCAATGGTCCAATCGAAATCGTTGGCCAGGGTCGGAGAGCATATTGATAAATCAATAGCTGTTTCTATATTATGTCCAAGGTGAAAGAATGTTGCTTCTCCTGTGTTAAGTAATACTAAATTATGTTGGTCTAGAAATTGTTCAATGATGTGTCCTCGAGTGTCTCTATGTGTACGTGTTTGATCTCAGGCTGGACTATGTGCGTTAAAGTCTCCGAGTAGTATGAAAGGGTTCTTGAAATGTGCTATAAGGTTTTCTAAATGTGTCAAAATATTTGTGTTGTCGGTGTGTGGTGGAATATAGATGGAGCACACATCTATATTTCTGCCATGTAAACGCAATGTACAAGCTACTGCTTGTAATTGTGTATTAAGTGTAATTTGTGTATGTGTGAAATGATTGTTTATGTAAAGTGCTGTACCGCCACTGCGATGTGATCCGCGGATCTCGTCGTGACGGTACAGTGAGCAATTATAAAGATTGAAGTTATATGTGTCTGTAGGCAAACACCATGTTTCGTAGAGTGCTATGAGAATAGGTGTGAGAATACTGAAGAAAGCTTTCATTTCGGCCCATTTGGAGATCAGACTGCGGCAATTTCATTGTAATAGTGTGGACATCGGGAAGAAAAGTGTTAGTGTTTGTCTGCACCTTTCGGTGCATGTGTTCGCCAGGAGTGCAGTTCAGGTGGGTGTGTGTGTTGTGTGCGGCCGGCGGTGGTTGACCCGCTCCAGCCGTCCGGTCGACCGGTGATCTTGGCAAAATCACGCCGGTCGGCCACTGCCGCGGGGGACGCCCGCCGGCTGGGAGTCGGTTGGGTCACGTGGTTGCCGGCCGGTACTTTGTGCACCGGGCTCGGTCGGCGGCCCAAGGAAGTGGAGCATATTTCCCCGGCAGCCGAATGGCTGCGGGGTCTGGCATTCCTGGTGGAATTCGTTGTAGTCTGTTTGGTTGGAATGGTCTGTGTGGTTTGAGCCAGGGTGGTTTGTGTAGGTGTGGTGAGTGGTGCAAGTTTTTTTTAAGTGGAGCTAGACCGGGAATCATGTCGGTTTGTATGGAAGTAGAAGTGGTGTTGACGCGAGGGGTGGGTGGAGCAATGCTGGTCGCCTGTGCATACGTTTTGGTGGAGGGGGAGGTGGCCTCGACAGACCACCGGGCCTGGGGGTAGGACACCCCGGTCGTGGCCTTGACGGCGCACACTTCGTTCTCTTTGCGCCAAACTGGGCATTTATTGGAAGTGGTGAGGTGATCGGAAGTGTTACAACTCAGGCAGTGGGCAGGTTTGGAGCAGGTGGATTCGGGATGAGGTGTTTCGCCGCACTTAGGGCATCGGGCTGGTGGGCGACATGTCTTGCTGCCATGGCCGAAGCGCTGACAGTTAAAACATCGGAGAGGATGAGGAATAAAGACACGGACTTGGAATCGTAGGTACCGGCGATTAGGGTCTTGGGAAGATTGGTAGAATTGAAGGTAAGGACAAGGAGGCTCGTATCGCGTTCCTGACCGTCTTTAAATGAGGTAATGCGGTGGACGTGGGTCACCCCCTCCGGCCTGAGCTCCGTCTGGATATCCGCTTCAGTCATGAAGCGGAGCTCCGGCGCGAAGACGGTGCCCCTGGATGTGTTGCGGTTGGAATGGAGAGTGATGGTGACGGATTTTCCACAAAATGTGGTGGTGCGGAGGAGGGCTTTGGTTTGGGCTCGGGATTGGGTTTTAATGACCAAGGTTCCGTTGGCAGGGGCTTCAAAGTCGGGATTGGCTAGGGAGCAGATGGCAAGGAGTTGTTTAGTCGGCCAGAAAACGTTGATACGGCGGAAGGAAACGGATTCCTCGACAGGCTTAACTACAATGTAAGAGCCAGCACTGTCGAGGTAGGGTTCAATGGGCTGGATGGGTTCAGGTTGGGAGGGCGTGGTCTGGTTCGAGCGTGGGTCAGCGGCGTGAAGAGTGATGGTCTGGTCTGGATTGCGAGGCGAGGTCGTGGTCTTGGGACGAGCAGGGTTCGGTGAGGCGCAAAGGGCTTCCATGGCGTCATCAAGGGGAATTGTCCGGCGCGGGTCATCAATGGTCGAATTCAGTGAGGGAACATCAGAGGCCAAGTCCGTGTTCGTGCGATGGTCGTCGGGTGTGATCAGAGGAGGAAATTCCGAATCAGAGTCCTGTGGCGAGCTGGGGGTCAGTGCCTTTCTTCCTCTTTTTCCCCATCACGGGGAAAAAACCCTACCAAACGAAATCTAAATAAACACGCAGAACAAAGGGAGCGAAAATACGATGACGACGAAAACGGGTGGGGTGACGGGTGTCACCCCACTAGAAAAGAAATGAGAAAAGAGCGACGGGTGTCGCCCCACGAAAATGAAAATTAGAAAAACTGCAATAACAAGCAGTAAGAAAGCAGCGGAGTGATCAGCGGGCTCTGGACCAACCTATAGACGAGTTGAAGGTGTAGAGTGGTCTAGAAGTTGGTGGTGAAGAGTAGCTAGAAGTCGGAATTGAAGATGTCGAGTTGATGGCAGGCTGGTCTTGCGAGATACGTCCACGACAGAGTATATTAAAGAACGGGTACACCCAAGTTTAGTAGATTCTCAGATCTAGTATCTCTGTGCCTTGGTGACGTCATATGCTAGAATATGCGATATTCTATTAGAATGTGGTGGACATCTGGCGGATTATAAAATCCTATAGTAGAATATTCCAAATCTAGCAGATTCCTGGCAATTGGTGATATAGTGCCGCGACCGCGGCAAAAACTTCCCGTGCTTCATTTTTCTTATTTTTCTATAATTTTCATTAGAAAAGAGCATATGGTACTATGGCATGATTTACTTTCTCCTGTATTCAGCTGACACGAGAAAGCAAAGGATGACATGAAAAAGAGTACAAAGAATGAGAAAGAACGTTCAATTTCTTTTAACAGCAGCTTCCTTTTCTGCCGAATCTCGACGCACGACTGGCCTTGAGGGCCAGCCGGTCGTCATGGCAACGACTTAGGCCCCACCCTCCGGGAGTCGGCCGGCCGGTTTTGTGTAGTGTCCTCGTTTACCGGCAAGGAAACATACTTTTTCGGGGTGATACAAGTAAAAACGATCCGGATTCGTATGCAGAATTCTTCAGGCATTCGCATGATATCAAATTGTCCTGCATACAATTAAAATTGTCTGCGTAAAGCCGTGGAAAATATCGGCTATTTTGGCTTGAGACGCACGCAAAGTGCTGCCGAGTATCGCCTTGGCTACGTCACAGACCCGGAACAACTTGACCGCCCCCCGGTCCACGATAGCTGGCAGCACGATCCACGTAGCACGATAGCTGGTCCACGTCCCAGAGCAACGACTTGATGGCGCGAGATTCAACCGGCAACTGTGTCAATCCATATATTTCCCGCATTTCGTAGAACATATGCGATGCGACATTAGAACAAAGAATCGAGGTAGCACAATATATGAATTGTACAAATAACCGTGATGATGTTAGAGCGAATATTGTGTGCAGTTCGTGGAAACATGAGTATGCACGTCGACAACAAAATCACATACACACGACAAAACAACGCGAGATCCATACATTAGGAAGACAAGACAAGCAAACGGGCTACACTGCCCTCTCACGGCGAAACCACAAGTACCAATACAACATGTACTCGCTATATTTCCATCTCACGCCATCAAAGGCTACACTGCCATCTCACGGCGGCACCAGAAGTATTAATACAATATGTACTCGCTACACTATAAGGTTTTCTAAATGTGTCGAAATATTTCTGTTGTCGGTGTGTGGTGGAATATAAATGGAACACACATCTATACTTCTACCCTGTAACGTGATGCACAAGCTACGGCTTGTAATTGTGTATTAAGTGTAATTTGTGAAATGTGTGAAATCATTGTTTATGTAAAGTGCTGTACCGCCACTTCGATGTGATCCACGGACCTCGTGACGATACAGTTAATAATTGAAAAGGTTAAAGTGGTGTGTATCATTAGGTAAAACCATGTTTATTGGAGTGCTATGACAATAGGTGTGAGAATACTGAAAAAAAGCTTTCATTTCGGCCGATTTGGATAATAAACTATGGCAATTCCATTGTAAAAGTGTAGACACTGGGAGAAAAAGTATTAATCCTTGTCAGCACCTTTTGGTGCATGCCGGAGCCAGGAGTGTAGCTCCGGCGGACACGTGGGTTGGGTGCGGACGCCGGCGGTGGACCCGCCAGAGCCGTCCGGCCGACCGGTGACCTTGGTGATGTCACGGCGGCCAGTTACTGCCGCGGGGGATGCCCGCCGGCTTGAGTTGGTCGTGTCACGTGGACGCCGGCCGGCGCTGGACGCGCGGGGCTCGATCGGCGGCCCGCTGATGGGGAGCGATAATTTGCTCCCGCAGCCGAATGACTGCGAGGCCTGTCCCTTTTTCCTGTAGTGGTCTGCTTGTTGGAAGCCGGAGTGGTCTGTGTGTTGACAGTCAAGGTGTTTTGTGCCGGTATGGTAAGTGGTGTGAGTTTTTTTAGTAGGGTTAAGCCGGGAATAATGTCAGTCTGCATGGAAGTAGAAGTGGTGTTGACGCGAGGGGTGGGTGGAGCAGTGCTGGTCGCCTGTGCGTACGTCTTGGTGGATGGGGAGGTGGCCTCAACAGATCTCCGGGCCTGGGGGTAGGACACCCCGGTCGTGGCCTTGACGGCGCACACTTCCTTCTCCTTGCGCCAAACTGAACATTGATTGGAAGTGGTGAGGTGATCGGATGTGTTACAGCTGAGGCAGTGGGCAGGCTTGGAGCAGGTGGAATCAGGATGGGGTGGTTCTCCGCACTTGGGGCAGCGGGCTGATTGGCGACAAGTCTTACTGCCATGGCCGAAGCGCTGGAAAATAAAACAGCGGAGAGGATTTGGAATAAATACGCGGACTTGGTATGAGATGCAGCCGGCGAGGAGGGTCTTGGGAAGAGTAGAGTTGAAGGTAAGGACAAGGAGGCTTGTATCGCGTTTCTGGCCGTCTTTAAATGAGGTAATGCGGTGGACGTGGGTCACCCCTCCGGCCTGAGCTCCGTCTGGATATCCGCTTCGGACATGAAGGGGAGCTCCGGCGCGAAGATGGTGCCCTTGGTGGAGTTGCGGTTGGAGTGGAGTGAAATGGTGACGGATTTACCACAAATGTGGTGGTACGAAAGAGGGCTTTGGTCTGAGCTCGGGTTTTGGTTTGATGACAAGGGTTCCGTTGGCAGGGGCTTCGATGTCAGCATTGGTTAAGGAGCAGATGGAGAGGAGTTGCTTGGTTGGCCAGAAAACGTTAATACGGCGGAAGGAAACGGATTGCTCGACAGGCTTAACTACTATGAAGGAGCCAGCACTATCGAGGTATGGTTCGATGGGTTCAGGTTGGGATGGCGTGATCTGGTTAGGGCGTGGGTCTGTGGCGTGGAGAGTGATGGTCTGGTCGGAATTGCAAGACGAGGTCTTGGTACGAGCAGGGGTCGGTGAGGAGTGTTTGCAAGTATTGGTGTGGTCCCGGGTTTTGTTCAATACCTCCAATGAGGAACAAAATACTGCAATTTCGGTGTTTCTAGATGTGCCTACTGAGAATTAGTGACACGGGTCTGAGGAAGATGGAACTTGTGAGGAGGCGCGACCTTCTTTACAATGCCCACTGATTGAAGATGCTGTTATTCTTACGCTGGTATCGGATGGTTATGTCGGATGAAAAAATGTACAAGGGAGGTAAGATGTAAAGTTTTGCAGACACCGTAAGCGCTGGAGGATCGTGCGGACAACTGGTTCAATTGTCGCGGGCAGATGGCGCCACCGTCGCGCGGACACGGCGACACAGTCGGGCCCAGAATTTGCGTCCCCGAAGCCGTTGGTACTACAGCGGTGAGCCAATGGCATGAAGAGGGTCTCGGCTCTCCTCCGAGATGGTCTCGGCTCTCCCGAGAGGGGAAGAGGGCCCTGCTCTCCCAGAGCGGGCGGCGATGAGCGATACACAAGATACAAACTAATCGTCAAGTAGTGGGGGAGGAAGCAATACCAATCGCAGGATGCAAATAATGGCAATGAGGCGGAAAGGAAATGATTCAAGAACACAGAGGATGATTTACAGTAATTCGCTGTTCAACCGCCGCTAGATGGCAGTAAAAAAATTCAAAGATGGCGGTTCTGTGAAGAATAAACAATACGCGTACCGTATTGCGTGATGCTGTCTGAGCTTCCTTCAGAGTAACACAGATGGATTATACCATACCGAAAGTATCAATTGTGTAAATCTCCGAGTATATCGGCGATAAATGTGTTATCGCCGATGTCGTGTTTGATAAATTCCTGGACCTTTCTTATTCCAACGCAATGCTTGTAAATGTGGTCAACATGATGTGACCACCCATTTCCTTTGCAAATGCTAACTTTTTCGGTTTGCAGGCAAAATAACACCAGCAAAAGGATATTGAGGTAGGTAACATAGCATAAAAATGATTGGAAGAATATAATAAAAATACAATGTAACCTAATCTAACCTAGCCTAGCTTAACCTTCCATATAAGGGACAAAAAACTGAAAAAAAGAAAATACTAAAACCGTTTTTTTCTTCACATTTTTAAACTTAAAATCCGAACATAACCTGGCCAAACCAGTTTCTGCTTCTGCTTCAGCTTCTGCAACCAGTTCTGAAAATATTCCAGATTGAGTTGAGTGCCCTTCCAGATATATTGAATTTTTGTGATTATACAATATTAAAATTGAATGATTTTGCCCTGCCTTGTTCTTTTGCTGCACATTTTGTGTAGTAGTTACTAATCACAACACTGTCGTCATTTTTTTCAAACATGCAGCCAAGTTCCATGTGTATTCACTGGTGGAGTATTGCGAAAATCACATTGATATTTACCCTGCGATTTGAGCTGAATTTCACCCTTATATAGATTTATACTGCAAGTTTTCCACGGGAACTTAGGCAGAAAGCGATCTTTTTGGTAGCGCGCCAGATTTGTCATACTATTATCTCGCACACAGTAGTTCAACGTGACTGCCGATTGGCTGCAATTCTTTCGCCTTGAAAGGTGAATAGGCATGCTGGTAGTGGTAGCCTTACACTTGGATGTGAATCTGCTTTGTAACGAGATCGCGTCAAACTACGGAGGCAATGTGTACGGTTGAAAAATCATAGACCAGACCAGTAATTTCATGCGCAAAAATACACGGCAAAACAACTGAACAACTGACCAAGAACGTAGAACGTAGGCTAAGAACGTTTCATTGTGGATGAGACAAAAGTTGGAAATTAATGTTGGTCGGTGATGCACGCGCATCCCGGACTTTTCGAACTTCGCAACGTGGAGTGCATGGCAGAACACGGCAAATATCAATATGTAGCATCCCAAAACTTAACCCCAAATCACCCCTACGCTCCAAAATAATGTGAGTTAAGTTTGATTCTGAAGAATGTTACAATATACAGTGCAAATAATAACAACGCTTGAATCAGAAGAAGCAATGCGATGCATATTCTAATGCTGTTGTCAACATGTATAAGTTCAAACTGATGGTGAGTACACTGACGGCACTGTACTCACTGACGGGCCGACCTCTGTCACGCCGATTGTTGACAGAGGTCGCCGCTAGGGGCGCTCGCGTGCGTCGCGCCACAGCCGGGCAGGGCCGGTGACCGCGCGACCCGGCGCCAGCAGGGGCGCACCCAGGTCACCGAGGAGGTAGCACGGTCCGCGGAGCAGACTCCTTCACTGCAGGCACTCGAGTCTTGCGAGTGCAGCCAGCTGATGCCTTCTTCTGCTTCTTATGTTGGGGTTTTCTTCTGCTTCTGCTTCTTCTGCTTCTTCTGCCAGGTCTTCTGCTTCTTCTGTCAGGTCTCCTTTACTCCTCTCGTGGCGACCACGGGCGGTGTGGAAGGCGTCCTGGTAATCGCCAGAGGCGATTTCAGCACCGTGTCTGGGCAGTGGCGTGCTCAGGGAAACGTCTTCGCCCACGAGCCGTCGTAGATCATGTGTGAATCTGAAGAACTTGGCTGGAGCCCCCTGTGTCTCCATTCTCAGTTTAAACTGCCCCTTGTCTGACCAGACTGAGAACATTTTACCTCTTCTCCTGAGCTAGCTGCGTGCATGGTCATACTCATATATGCATGGCACATGCTCGTTTTACTGGGCCAGGTTATCCGAATTATGCACATTCTTAAGGACGTCCTCCCTGGAAGGGTGGTCTGCTGCCACCACTGCACCACGCAACTCTGGACACGCTCCTTAGAGCGCCTGCCGCTTCATAAATGTAACAGATTTAATAATGATCGTCCTGGTTTTGTTCTCTTTCGGCTTCCTGACCCAAGGTGAAATATCAATATCCTCTGACCGAATGTCTGCTCCCGTGATTTTCATAGCTGAAGGACGATCTTGTCAGTATCCTCATGCGTAGCCTGAGTAATTCCGCTGATGTTTAGGTATGATCTTGGAGAGTAGGTACTCATGGATTTCGTTGAGCTGCTCAGTGGTCTTTTGCAATTACTCGCGAAGTAATTGAATTTCGGCATCTCTCGTAGCCAATGTTCCCTCACCGGTCTACTTACAATGGGTTCCAGCACCTTTGAAACCTGTTCATTGAAGAAAAAAAAACATCATTATTTGTGGGTGAGCACGAATTTCAAAATCTGCACTGGAGGAGGGGAGTTAAGGGAGGAGGAGAGGAGGGGAGGATGTGAGTGTGGTAGGATGGGAGGAGAGGAAGAGGAGAATAGAGGAACAAAAGGGGAGGAAGAGGGGAACAAGAGGGGAACAAGAGGGAAACAAGAGGGAAACAAGAGGTGAACAAGAGGAGAACAAGACGAGAACGAGATGAGAAGAAGAGGAGAAGAAGAGGAAACAAGAGCAGAACAGGAGGAGAATAAGAAGAGAACAAGAGGAGAACAAGAGGGGAACAAATGGAGAGTAAATGGGAAACAAATATGGAACAAGAGGGGAGGAGGGAGTCACGCCGGGGCCCCAAGATGTCACCTGGTCCCGTGAAAATGACGCCAGGCCCAAAACATATAGTCAGGGCCCAATCACATTATGGCCCCCGAAAAAACTAACATATCAATCAATCCTGAACCGGGAAGTCCCTGCGGTCCTTGAAATTGCGACAGATGCCCCCCGCCCCTAAAACGCGTCGAGCCCTGAAAAAAATGGCGTCCGAAAAAAAATTAATGAAAAAGACCCATTTGAAGAAAAAAAATCGTCGTTAAAATCTGGTGACTATTTATTGGTGCTTGGATGGCGCCCTACATTCGACTCGACTGACCTTGGCTGTCACCTTGGCTGCAGTCACACGACGGTGGAAGTTTTGCAGTTCTTGGCGTAGCGAATTTGGCGGTTTTGGCGTTTTATAATTGTTCATTGAAATATTTAGCCTCAGCCGGTCTTCGGACCCAACATCGTCAGCATATGCCACCTGTGTTGTCAGCCGACTCTCCCAGCCGCGAGATGCCAGTCAAGCTATCCCAGCTATGCCAACCACGCAAACGACTCAAGACCTTGCCGGAACAACGGAGACCAAAGCCGGTCAGCATAGGCGCAGCCAAGGGAGGGGGCTCGCCCCCATCCCCCTAGCAACCAAAAATGCACTAGTTCAAACAAGCACTTTTGAGACTCTTACCACGTCTCAAAACGAAAATTGTCCGCTCGCAAAACGCGCCGAAGGCGTTCCTTTTGAACGGACATTATTTTTTGCCAGCCACCTGAACAAAATCCTGACTGCGCCACTGCTGGTCAGAGCTTTACATTTATATAAAATATGGCATCTGTAATCAGGAACGGATGCAGGGGGAGGGCCGTCCCCTCCGTCCAGTCCGCTCAACGCTCAAGGGGATACGGTGCCCCTTCAATACCCTCGAGTGTTCACATCACTCGACCAACCACTCGACTAATTTTCAGCCGAAGACGTCCCGTCAAGGACTTTCGCAGTGGTGCTCCTCCGAGGAAATGGCGTCCCTCCAGTCAAGTGCACCTCCCCGTGAACATATCCTGACCTGTTCCCGTCTGCAACCGCAGCATCCCCCGCATCTCACAACACTTCCGGACCCAACCTCGCAAGGCTGCCGCGATTCGCGATGACCGGCGATGACACACGCCGACCTCCGCTCACAGGAGCGACATGGGCGCGTGTGGACAGCTCCTCATAATCCGACCCCTGACTGGTCGCCTGGAACACCTGTTGCCCCCCCCCCCCCTCCAATCAGCGCCGCGGGCGAGCTGCGGGCGCCGGCAGCCGGCGTTCGCCACATGCCGCCAGCTTGTGCCGGCCGCCGCCAGGGGCGCTGGTATTGATTTGCGGCGAGATCGACGCGCCGCGGCGGATTAATCGCTCGCCACGCTCCCGACTGATTATCCGCCGCTGCTTCCGCGCCACATCTGCCGCGCAGTCCCGCGGCCAGCCCGCCGCGTTCCGTGGACGATGTCAGAGGCTGTCGGAGTGATGTCAGAGGCTGGACATTGAGATGTCACAGGCTGCCATGAGCAAGGTCAAATGAAGGCGGACAATGGACAAGTTTCATGTCGGGACCGACCGTTTTTTTAAAGTTTCACTAGTGATTTTTTCTTCTAAAGACGAGGTGGCATTCATTTTTTTAAATCCATAAATTACTTCAACAATTCCAAGAAGCGCAACAGAATGCCTTGCTTTGTGATTGGTCAAAATATATGTAACGTCACGTATGTAGAGTTCAGCGATGCTTGACTGCCGCCCATTATATCTTCCATTTGGGACGCTGCCAGTACGTTATAATCGCGACAGTTTTAACTTGTATCACATCCGATCGTCAGGGGCAAATGGATCCTAGAAAACGGCGCTATTATTCTTGTTTGTGCCGATGTATACAAATGCAACTGCAAGTCAGCCAGAAGCAATGCTCATCGGCCCCCGGCGGCCGACCAGATGAGGACGTTGTGTAGCGATTCTGCACGCTGAGACAGTCCGCTGATATCTGCTAGTGGCCCCGCTTGCTGCGCCGAACGTTTCTATGTATATGCACCATTGGTAGACAGGGGTACGAGTATTTTGATAGGTGTGGGCGTGCTTTCCTCATAAGTGTAAACATTGATGTTTTTCACATCAGGGTTTAGCTTGAAAACACTGATTTTTATCTTCAATTTTTGTGAAAACACCCACAAAATATAAATGTTTTTTACAACTTGTTGGTATCCGTCTTGTTGGAAACATGGTTGTCCACAACCCTTTGCTATTAACATTAAATGAAGAGAATTGACATTTTCTAGCTGATTGTAGAAGATGGCAACACATTTGGGAAATTTGTGCTTTAGGGTAACCTTTGAATTCTTGGAATTTCTTTTTCCAGTGCAATGTTCATGAATGTGGTCAACATGATGTGGCCAAGGGCGTCGCCACCGGGGGGCAGGGGGGCAGTCGCCCCCCCTGTCGTGAAACTGGGGGCGCCCCCCCTGAAATTTGAGGAGGCCCCTATCCGGAAATGCACAGGAAAAAAGTCACCAAGGAGGCCGACGAGACATGAGAGGAGGCCTCCAAGACATGAGAGGAAGCCCCGAATTCGAAGAAGGAGTCACCTAGGAGAAGATAGCAGGCTCCAGAAATCAAGAGAGTGCCAACAATTGGCACGGAGGCCCCCAGGAATGCAAAGGAGGCCCCCAGGATTGAAAAGGAGACCCACAGGATTGCAAAGGAGGCCTCCAGGATTGCAAAGGAGGACCCCGTGATTACGAAGGAGGCCCCCATGATTGCAAAGGAGGCCCCCAGGATTGCAAAGGAGGCCCCCAGGATTGCAAAGGAGGCCACCAGAATTGCGAAGGAGGCCCCCAGGATTGGAAAGGAGGCCTCCAGGATTGCAAAGGAGGCCTCCAGGATTGCAAAGGAGGCCCCCAGGATTGCAAAGGAGGCCCCCAGGATTGCAAAGGTCTCCAGGATCGCAAAGGAGGCCCTCAGGATTGCAAAGGAGGCCCCCATGATTGCAAAGGAGGCCCCATGATTGCAAAGTAGACACCAGGATTGCGAATGATGCCTCCAGGCTAGCGAATGATTCCTCCAGGCTAGCGAAGGAGGCCCCCAAGATTGCAAAGGAGGCCCCATGATTGCAAAGGAGGCCCCTAGAATTGCGATGGAGGCCCACAGGATTGCAAAGGAGGCCCCCAGGATTGCAAAGGAGGCCCCAGGATTGCAAAGGAGGCCCCCAGGATTGCAAAGTAGGCCACCGGGATTGCGAAGGAGGGCCCCAGGAATACAAAGGAGGCCCCCAGGATTGCAAAGGCCCACAGGATTACAAAGGAGGCCCCCAGGAATGCAAAGGTGGCCCCCAGGATTGCAAAGGACTCCAGGATTGCAAAGGAGGCCCCCATGATTACAAAGGAGGCCCCAGGATTCCAAAGGAGACCCCCAGGATTGCGAAGGATTCCTCCAGGCTAGCGAAGGAGGCCCCCCCAGGATTGCAAATGAGGCCCCCCAGGATTGTAAAGGAGGCCCCCAGGATTGCAAAGGAGGCCCTCAGGATTGCAAAGGATGCCCCAGGATTGCAAAGGAGACCCACAGGATTGCAAAGGAGGCCTCCAGGATTGCAAAGGAGGCCCCCATGATTGCAAAGGAGGCCCCATGATTGCAAAGTAGACCCCAGGATTGCGAAGGATGCCTCCAGGCTAACGAAGGATGCCTCCAGGCTAGCGAAGGAGGCCCCCAGGATTGCAAAAGAGGCCCCATGATTGCAAAGGAGGCCCACAGGATTGCGATGGAGGTCCCCAGGATTGCAAAGGAGGCCCCCGGGATTGCAAAGGAGGCCCCAGGATTGCAAAGGAGGCCCCCAAGATTGCAAAGGAGGCCCCCAGGATTGCGAAGGAGGCCCCCAGGATTACAAAGGAGGCCCCCAGGATTGCAAAGGCCCACAGGATTACAAAAGAGGCCCCCAGGATTGCAAAGGAGGCCCCCAGGATTGCAAAGGACTCCATGATTGCAAAGGAGGCCCCCATGATTGCAAAGGAGGCCCCAGGATTCCAAAGGAGACCCCCAGGATTGCGAAGGATGCCTCCAGGCTAGCGAAGGAGGCCCCCCAGGATTGCAAAGGAGGCCCCCAGGATTGTAAAGGAGGCCCCAGGATTGCAAAGGAGGCCCTTATGATTGCAAATGAGGCCCATGTGATTACAAAGGAGGCCCCCATGATTGCAATGGAGGCCCTCAGGATTGCAAAGGAGGCCCCAAGGATTGCAAAGGAGGCCCCCAGGATTGCAAAGGAGTCCACCAGGATTGCAAAAGAGGCCCCATGATTGCAAAGGAGGCCCCCAGGATTGCGATGGAGGCCCCCAGGATTGCAAGGGAGGCCCCAAGGATTGCAAAAGACTCCAGGATTGCAAAGGAAGCCCTCATGATTGCAAAGGAGGCCCCCAGGATTGCAAAGGAGGCCCACAGGATTACAAAGGAGGCCCCCAGGATGGCAAAGGAGCCCCACATGATTGTCAAGGAGGCCTCCAAGATTGCAAAGGAGGCCCACAGGATTATCAAGGAGGCCCCCTGGATTGCAAAGGAGGCTATCACATCAAATATATCACATCAAGACCTTTAAAAAAATAGAACTCGATGTCCAAAAGTTCACACCGAGACTCGATCAAATGGACCCCAGCACCGGAAAATTAAGAACAGTTCTGGCAAAAATTACCCGGAGGGCTTTTACACTCCGAAAGGTGCCATCGGTTGAACAAAATACTCCTTCGGTGGCCGCAGTGGCATATCAAAGGGGCAAATGCCCCTCCCTCCTAAGAGGGATATGCTCCCAAGAATCGAGCTGAGGCCCCCAAAAGTCGCGCTGGGTCCACAAAAATTCGCGTCGGTCCACCAGAATTCGCGTAGGGGCTCCAAGTAAATGCGGCGTGCCCCAGAAAACTCGCTCCGAGGCCCGAAAATCTGCAACAGGAACCGCCAAGATCGCGTTGGGGCCACAGCTAAGTACAACGCGCCCCACAAACTCCAACAGGTCCCACCAAATATCGCGCTCGGACCCATAATTCCCATCGGTAGTACCACAAATTTGGTCTGGGCATCAAAAATTCACGTCGGGGCTGCCAATAATTGGCGTCTAGGGCTCCACATAAGCACCGTGTGACCCCCAAAGTCGCATCGGTATCCGAAAAAGAAAGCCGGAGCCCTCCAAAATAAGGAGGGATTCCAAAAAAGTCCTGGTCAGGAAAATGGTTCTGGAGCACCGAACATATCATCAGATGCCTTGAAAAATCGCGTACGGCATCGAAAAACATACCGGAGCTCGAAGAAAATCGAGGTGAGATGGAAAAACATGGCTCCAGGGACTCGAAAAGTCAGGCCGAGATTCGGAATTTAAAGAAAATTCAGAAGAGGTCCACAAAAATCGCGTTGACCCCAGATAACTGGCGTTGGGTGCCCGGAACCACGCGCCTGGGCGCGATAAGTTGAGCTAAGACCCATAAATATCGTACCGAAGACCCAAAATCGTACTGGGCCCCACAAATGTGCGTCAGAAGCCCCAAATAAACACAGCGGGACCCTAAGAGCACAACGGGGACCGAAAATGTAACTGGCCCTCCAAAGCGCAGTCTCGCAAAAAGCGACAGGGCCCTAAAACATGCGTTGCAGCCATAAAAAAATATAACGGGAACTCTAAAAAAAACACAAAAAAACACCGGAAGCTCTCAAGGCACACAGGGGCCATGCGACCGCACAAGGGCCTGAAAAGAGGCTGGGGTCGCAATAAGCAACATGGTACCAGAACGAACAAAAATACCGGGCACTAAATAAATACATTGAGATCATTGAAAGCGCCCCGACAACTAAGAAAAATCATCGGTGCACAAAGAAGCAACAAAACCCTAAAACGAGCACGGGTTTCGAAAATGCATTGGGCCTCGAACAAAATGGATTGGAGCCCTAAGACACATCCGTAGACGAAGAAATACGAAACGGGTCCAAAGAAGTACACTCAGGCAGGGCCTCGGTTCGGTAGCCAACCTGGAAGCATGTTTAATCAAATATATGAGGTGCATCAAAGCTCAGCGGGTATCCGCATTTCTTCATCATAAAAGATGAGAAGTAGGGAACTAATGATCGAATTTAATTAATCGAATTTTTGCAGCGAACGCCCATACAAAGCATTTCATCACGTCAGATAAGGCGCAAGTCTATCATGTGGCAGCAATTAGCAAAGCGTAGGAGGCCCAGCAGAATCCGTAGCATCGCACGAAGTGTGGCGAATACGCCGAATGCGCAAGATGGGTGTGCACATGCACTAACGTTGGCTTTGTGGCGACCGGGCATTATGAACTGGAATGTCTGAAATTGGTAAATTTTACATTTTAAAGTGATCTGTGTAGGTGTAATTTCAGCAGTGCATGGTGACTTATCAAGGGATACCAAAATAATACATTCGAACAGGATGGGGGAGCCAGGGTTGAAATCCGACGAATCGGAAACGATAGTGGTAGATAAGGCCCCTCGACAGGATAATTTAGTTGGTCACTAATTATTTTATATAAATAGGTCCACTTTGACAAAATAGTGGTCGAAATCGGAAGACTTTTTATTGAGTAGGTGGACCCCTCCAAATACGTTTGCCCCCCTCCCCTTGACGCAAATATAGGTACGTCACTGGCACTGGCGGATCCAGGAGGGGGGGGGAATTCCGTCCATGGCCCCCCCCAAGCGCTTCAAAGGGGGGGCCATAGTGTCTTTTGGCCCCCCCCAAACCAATAAAAGGAAACTAAATTGAAATGCAGTAACCTTTGCCGAGGTTAAAAAATAGCTTTCCGGGTGAAATAATCTCCAATTTTAAAGGTATTTTGTTATGATTGTTTGGAAGTCCAATATGGTAGCATAGTAGATTCTGACGCATCGAGGGTTCTATGCTGTTGAAGTTCTGCTTACAGCAAGAGATGACGAAATCAGCAGTTTCATTATTCCTTCGTCAGATAGGTTCATGAAGTTTGTTTAGCCAGTAACGGGCAAGCGGACCCAGTGAGCCAGATTTCGAAAGCGGAATTTGAACAGGATGTTTGGTGCGAGTGACCAGTTGAGCCCAGTTGAGCAGCATGTTTCGTATGTTGGTGTTGGGTTGCTAAGATGAAGAGACAGGCTACATTCACTAGCGGATCCAGGGAGCGGCCATTCCGGCCATGGCTTCCCCGAAGCGCCTAAAAGGGTCTTTTGGCCCCCCGAAACCAACAGAAGTAAACTGAATGAAAATGCAGTAACCTTTGCCGAGGTTAAAAATATCGTCCGGATGAAAGTATCTCCAATTTTAAAGGTATTTTTATAATTGTTTGGAAGCCAATATGGTAGCATAGTACATTCTGACACGCATCGAGGGTTCTATGCTGCTCAAGTTCTGCTTACAGCAAGAGTTGACAAAATCGGATCTGCCAGTGTGTACACCTGCACGAACGTTGACGTGGTACAAGATGTTGAACGTGAACATGAACGTTTTGGTAAACAAGAACACAAATCCCGTAACTTAGAAGCGGTGGAGGTAGGCTGGGGCCCCTACACAGGAAATTATGTTGTCATTAATTATTATTGTAAAAAATGGGTCCATCTGACAAATAGTGGTAGAAATCCGATGCTTTTAACCAAAAATAGTGGGAGAATGGGCTCCCTCCAAATGCCTTCGACCCCTCCTCTGATGCACTTCCCAAGTACGCCACTGGGGGAGGGGGGAGGGGGGGCTGACGCCGAAAACCGAAAGTTGGCCCCCCTCCCCAAACCGGTGGGCTAGATCCGCCAGTGCGTTTGCTTATTTATACCCTGGTATGGCTCAGTTCTCAGCGGAAAAAAAAGATTCTTGCTATTGCGCTTTGCGTAAATGATGCACCATGCCAAGAACAAACAAGACATCAATACGAAGCCATGTTCCCCATTCTGGAACCATACTAAGAGCCTAAAAAAGCAATAGGAGGCCCTAACACAGTGGAGGCCCCCTTTCGGGAGCAGGAGGCCCCCTATCAATATTGCCCCCCCTGGAAGAATTTCGTGGCGACGCCACTGGATGTGGCTACTCGTTTTCTCTGTAAATGCATACCTTTCAGTTAGCTGACAAAATAACACCAAAAATGGGCTTAGAGATGGGTAATATAACATAAAAATATTGCCTCAAAAAGGTGTAGCATAGCCTAACCTAATATAATTTCACGTTCCATGGAAAAAATAATCAAAAAGTTAACGAAATTCAATCAATTTTTTGCTCTCACAAGAATGTACTCCAAAAACCAAACCTAATGTAACATGGCCTAAACATTCTTTATGAAAAAAATATTGTCAAGATTGAAAAACAAAACTTTCAAGATAAAAATCCTCACCAAACCTGACATAGCCAAACCTAACCACTTTGCTTGGTGCAGGTAAAATGTATGCAAAATTTGTCTCGTGAATACCTTAAAGCACAATAATGCCAGACTGCTATTACATTTTGAGGACAAAAACTGCAGAAACCCCGGCAGCAGTATACTTGCAATGCATTTCTTAACCTAAGTGAAATTCCACAATATGCCTGACATTCCATGTAAAAATTAAGCCAACAATCCTTGTCTTCCATCTAAAATCCATAGCAGTTGGAGCTAATTAATCACTTCAATTTTCTATTTGATAGTCATCCCTTTTCGCATTATCTCCAACAACATCACAAAATATGGCAGCAGATGCAGATGGCATCTTGTTCACTTTGCATCATCGAAATGCTGCTTGAAGATGTTCGATGACACTGGCCTACACCTGCTGGTCACTACGCACCGCATTGCGCCGCATTTGAAACAAAAATTGTAGTTGCTGTATTACCACCATAATAGGTTACCTACCCTTGCAAGCTTCATATTTTCGGGGAAAAAATGGTAACATGTCAGTATCACAAGCCCTCGCTTTAGTATCCATCACACGAGTCGGTTGAAAAACTTTGCATGGAACAATCCACCGTATGGTTCCATGCGCGTTTCGGCCTTGGCCGCTTCGAGACCCCGCATATGTGACGTCATTGCTACAGGAAGGATTTTAAATCGATGGCAGCCCCCAAGTGAAATTATTAAATTATGCTGTAAATGCTTCTCCTGAAAGAAAATTATTTCAGTTTTGTCTCCGAAGTATTATTATCGTTTATTTTTGCGGCCAGGGACCCATTACATGAAACTTGTCAATTGTATGGGCTTGGGATGCTTCGGCACATCTTGACTTTGCCAAGCACTGTACCCCGCCAAGCATGGGTATCGCAGGGCATGGTACCGAAGGACAGGGTACCACAGGGCAAGGACTACAGGGCAGAGTACCGCAGGGCAGGGTACCGCAGGGCAGGGTACCGCAGAGCAGGGTACCGCAAGGTGGGGACCGCAGGATAGGCTACCGCAGGGCAGGGTATCGCAGGGTAGGATACCGCAGGGCAGGGCAGAAGATCAGGGTACCGCAGGATATGATACCGCATGGCGGGGTACCGCAGATCAGCGACGCACTTCTATGGTTAGCCTGACACGCTATATGTAGGTATCGCTGAGCAGGGCATGTGTGGTGGAAGGTACCGCGAGGCCAGATGCCCCCCAATCCCTTCCTAGTGCCCTCACCTCTCTGTGGGTTTTCTTCACTGGGGGTCACCGAAGAAGAAGACTTCACCGGCCATGGTGTCCCACTGATAAATCAAGATGCCCCTGACAAAGAGCAAAAGAATGTCCAGGCCACCTCCCTCACACAGCCTTAGATGCACCCATTGCATGGCAATCTGCCCATCGGACAGGTCATGTTGCCCTAAATTGAGAGATCATTTTGCCATTCAAAACCTATGAATTCCCCTTTGACGACTCACTGTGCCCTTCTTGCAGCTCAGATTGCCCGTTGGACGGCTAGGACGGATCTTGGAAGTATGAGAGCTGCCCTTCATAGCTCTGAGTGCCTTTCAACAAAGTGGAATGCCCCTGCTACTGTTCAAAGTTCCATTTGCTAGCGTTACAGCACCCTTCTCAGAAGTCGAAATGCTCTGAGATGATATAGATACGACATTAACAGGTTAAGTACGTTGCCTTCAGTACAGCTCAGAGTTTCCTTCCGAAGCCTTCGAGTGCCCCTTTGATAGCTCATTGTGCCCCTAAAGCTGTCATTGTGGCAGCTTAAGTTGCCCACTGGACGGCTGGGAGAGGACTTGGAAGTATCAGGGATGCACTTCCCAGCATTGCCCGTAAGCAGAGGCGCAGCCAAGGAGGAGGGGTGGAAGTGGGAGGGGAGCGGGGACCCGTCCCCTCCTAAGAATATGTACTAGACCGAAGATTGTTTTTAAAAAATCACTTTTCAAAACCCCAAACAATCAAAGCGATCTCTGTTTCATGACATCTTTTTCACCCCCGACCATCAGCTAAGAAAATCGTGGTTGTGCCCCTGCCCGTAAGCATAGTGGACTGCCCCTGCCACTGCTCAAAGTGCCCTTGTTGACTTTTCAGTGGCTCCCTCGCAAGTCGAAATTCACATAGATAACACAGAGCCGCCTTCAGCAGATAAGATGTCTTTAATCCAGATCAGTGTCCTTCCGAAGTCTTCGAATGTCCCTTGACGGCTTGCTGTGCCCATTTTCCAGCTCAGGTTATCTATTTGGCGGCCAAGGCGGGAGATTAGTGATATCAGGGATGCAATGCACAGCTCAACGTGCCCTGAAACAGAGTGAAATATCACTGATTCTGCTCAAAGTGCACCTTGCTGACTTTACAGCGCCTCTCTTGTAAGTCGAAGTGCCCACAGATAAACTAAGATGCATCCGTAACAGGCTAAGTTGACTTCAACCAGCTCAGTGTCCCTGCTGTCGTCGAGTTCCTTAAAATGATGTACCAACATGTTGGCGCCTTTGCTGGTTATCTACCAGCGCCGAGATTCCGTCAAAAAGCTATTTCGGGCACCGGGCAATGGTATCTAACTCTAGCCAGAGCACTGTGATGTGCGGCTCGGTTCGTAGTCCAAGCCGACATCTTTAACCAGATTCTCAGGATGAAAGGTCGTAGAGAGCAGCATCCCCGCTAGTGAGCCAGCGCAGGAATTTTACCTTACCAGCGTAGGGGTTTATCTAGAGTTCGCACCGTCCCCCCCCTCCAAACTGCACCTGGACCCCCAAGATCGTGTTTGGGCCCCAACAATTCCCGTCGGCGCCCACAACCCAAAATATCGTATTGGAAGCACCAAATAAATACAGCGCGAACCCGAAAACTCGCGCCGGGGCCCTAAAAAATGCAGCTGGTGATGCAAAATTATCGTCAGTCTCCAAAATTAGTTCGGGTGACCTAAATAAGTACAACAGGGCAACACAACTCTCCAAAATCGCACAGAGGACTACGAAATCACGTCAAGGGCAGCCAAAATTCCGCCAGGTGCGTGAAATAACACAGCGGTCCTCTAGAAGCACATCGGAAGACAGAAAACGTATCGGGGCCCTTCAAGACACACCCGTTCCCTTAAAAAATGACCGGGCCTTAAAGTACGCGCCGATCCCGAAAATAAACACACCGGGAGCCCTCCAAGACACACTGGAGACCCTCAAAACACACCGGGGCTCTCAAAGCACATCAGGGTCAGAAAGACGGCATGAGGTCCTCAAAAGCGGGCCAGGGCCCTCAAAAAGCGACGTGGCCCCAGTGGCGTACCGAAGTGGGCATTGGCTCCATCTTGACCCAACCTCGAAGACGCAGTGTCTGGCAAAGAGCAACAGGGATCATGCGCTGGGGCCCTGCATAAACACGCCGGGAGCCCTCCGAAACCCAGCGGAGAATCGTAAAACGCGCGAGGGCCACCGGGCATACCGGGGTTGCAAAGGCAGCACGAGGGACTCACAATCAGGCCAGGGCCCGCAAATGTGACATGATCTCTATAAAACGTTCGGCACTGAATAAACACACTTTTAAAAACGAAACTGTCCATCGGCAACACACTGGGTCCACAAAAAGCGGCAACTCCTAAAAAAAACCTGGTCTCAAAAGCGCACAGGGACCTTTAGAAATGCGTTGAAACCCTAAAACTCATCGGTACACAAAAACACAACGGGCCCTGAGAAACACACCGAACTAGTGCAGCGGCTCGGTTCGGTAGCCAATCTGGGAGCACATATAAGCAAACACATGAGTTACATCAAAACTCACTGTGGTGTTCGGAATAATTATCCACCAGAAGTTGTGGGGGGGGGGGGGGGCGAGAACTAATCTTCGAATTTAATTCATCGATTTGTTTTCCAACAGCCGTACGCAGCATTCCATGACGTTAAACATGGCACCAGAAAATCATATGGCAGCAATTAGCAAAGCGTGCGGGGTCTGGCAGAAACTGCAGAATCGCACGAAATGTGGCGAATGCGCAAGGCACCCGCCTTGCGCACGTGTACACGTGCACGAACGTTGGCGGGATAGCGACCTGGCGCATAGACTGAAATGGGTAATACTGGGAACATTTGACATTTTATAGTGATTTGTGCAGGCCTAATTTGGGCAGTGTGATAACTCTTATCGAGGGATATATTTTTTTAAGAGTAAGGAGGGGGTTGAAATCCGGTGAGTTAGAAACGATGGTGGCACGCTGGACTCCCTTCTCAGGAAAATTATGCTGTCACTAGCTATTTAAATACAACATAAAAATGACCCACAGTAGTCGACAACCGATGACCTTTCACCAAATGGAGCAGGTGGCACTCCCCCAATCGGCTCCCCTCCCCTCCTGTATGCAAGTAGCAGAGCGTGGTTGTGATTTTCTAGCGTTTTCTCGCTCCGCGGCATTTGGTTCTCAATTTCAATTTCTTCAAATCCACCAAAGTTCTCACATCCAACAGCCATTAATGCCCTTGTATTGACGGGACTGCTCACCTATTAAACAATATGGCGACCAGTAGAAAACAGTTTCAACATTCACTCCAAAGGTAACCACCAGCGCGTTCCGATTAAGTTCGTGCCTCCAAATCACCAGACATCCATGACCGACAATGCACAGACGTCAGTGCAGAGGGAATGCACAGACGCCAATGGCGCACAGACGTCCAGCGTCTGGAGGGTACGAGTCCTCATGGGGAGGGGTTGGCCCGGCCAACGGCCTGCCCTGTCATTGGTCGGCATCATCTATTTCACCACACTGCGAAGGGAGGGGTCCGGTCCACGACTCCGACCAGCCCCCTGCCCTGCATGTGCAACGGTGACGTCTCGTGTGACGGTGGAATGTGTAACGAAGTTAATTTTGGACCTCTCTTTTTCGCAATGCATTTGGCTCTATTGTATCCTGGGATGCAGGCTCCGAGCGTATCCCAGCCATTTGGCGGACACCGGCTCACGCTGACGTTGCAGTTGACGCCTCCAGTCCTGGCAGTCGGGACTGGACGCCTCCTTGCAGTTGACGCCTCCAGTTTCTAATGCTTCAGTCAGCATCCGCTCTCACCGAACGCCCGGCCGAACGGCACAGGCTGTGGCACAGGCTGTGTCATGGCGACATGACACAGCCGGGAGTCATCGTCACAGGCTGTGTCATGGCGACATGACACAGTCGGGAGTCATCGTCACAGACTGTGTCATGGCGACATGACACAGTCGGGAGTCATCGTCACAGGCTGTGTCATGGCGACATGACACAGTCGGGAGTCATGGTCACAGGCTGTGTCATGGCGACATGACACAGTCGGGAGTCATCGTCACAGGCTGTGTCATGGCGACATGACACAGTCGGGAGTCATCGTCACAGACTGTGTCATGGCGACATGACACAGTCGGGAGTCATCGTCACAGGCTGTGTCATGGCGACATGACACAGTCGGGAGTCATGGTCACAGGCTGTGTCATGGCGACATGACACAGTCGGGAGTCATCGTCACAGGCTTGTCATGGCGACATGACACAGTCGGGAGTCATCGTCACAGGCTGTGTCATGGCGACATGACACAGTCGGGAGTCATCGTCACAGGCTGTGTCATGGCGACATGACACAGCCGGGAGTCATCGTCACAGGCTGTGTCATGGCGACATGACACAGTCGGGAGTCATCGGCACAGGGTGTGTCATGGCGGCATGACACAGTCGGGAGTCTGTGTCATGGCGACATGACACAGTCGGGAGTCATCGTCACAGGCTGTGTCATGGCGACATGACACAGTCGGGAGTCATCGTCACAGGCTGTGTCATGGCGACATGACACAGTCGGGAGTCATCGTCACAGGCTGTGTCATGGCGACATGACACAGTCGGGAGTCATCGTCACAGGCTGTGTCATGGCGATATGACACAGTCGGGAGTCATCGTTACAGGCTGTGTCATGGCGACATGACACAGTCGGGAGTCATCGTCACAGGCTGTGTCATGGCGACATGACACAGTCGGGAGTCATCGTCACAGGCTGTGTCATGGCGACATGACACAGTCGGGAGTCATCGTCACAGACTGTGTCATGGCGACATGACACAGTCGGGAGTCATCGTCACAGGCTGTGTCATGGCGACATGACACAGTCGGGAGTCATCGTCACAGGCTGTGTCATGGCGACATGACACAGTCGGGAGTCATCGTCACAGACTGTGTCATGGCGACATGACACAGTCGGGAGTCATCGTCACAGGCTGTGTCATGGCGACATGACACAGTCGGGAGTCATCGTCACAGGCTGTGTCATGGCGACATGACACAGTCGGGAGTCATCGTCACAGGTGTGTCATGGCGACATGACACAGTCGGGAGTCATCGTCACAGGCTGTGTCATGGCGACATGACACAGTCGGGAGTCATCGTCACAGGCTGTGTCATGGCGACATGACACAGTCGGGAGTCATCGTCACAGACTGTGTCATGGCGACATGACACAGTCGGGAGTCATCGTCACAGGCTGTGTCATGGCGACATGACACAGTCGGGAGTCATCGTCACAGGCTGTGTCATGGCGACATGACACAGTCGGGAGTCATCGTCACAGGCTGTGTCATGGCGACATGACACAGTCGGGAGTCATCGTCACAGGCTGTGTCATGGCGACATGACACAGTCGGGAGTCATCGTCACAGGCTGTGTCATGGCGACATGACACAGTCGGGAGTCATCGTCACAGACTGTGTCATGGCGACATGACACAGTCGGGAGTCATCGTCACAGGCTGTGTCATGGCGACATGACACAGTCGGGAGTCATCATTGTGACATCCGTGTCGCCATTGTACGATGCGGCACATGTTGGGTGGAGGGCTGGTCTGAAGTGCGATGACCGGACCCTCCCTGCGCGGTGTGGTGCAATATGTGATGTCGTCAGGCCGGGGAGTTGCCCCCCGCCCCCTGCCCCATGAGCGACTGCTTTCCCTCTCGTACGCGAGGCTCTTCCAGACGCGACTGGGCGGTCGTCGCGGTGGGACGTACTCAGAGACAGAGGTGAGCGGACCGTCCGGTTGGACGGCTGTCCGTCGTTGTGCGTCATGCGCCTGGTGATTTAAAGGCACCGACTTAAAAAGGAACGCGTTGGTGTTTTCCTTTGAATAACCACCTGAAACTGTTGTGCAAGTTGTCGCCGTATTGGTTAATTATCAGCCCGGTCAATACAAGAGCAGTAACGGCTGGTGGCTTGAAGAACGGCTCTTGGAATTGAAGACTTGGTGGTTTGGAGGAGTCATTGGAATTGACGACCAGTTATGGTACAAGCCAGGCAAACGCTAGACTATCACTGCCAGGCGAATTAAACTTACCTACAAATGCCACCATGTACACATAGATGCACAATAGGAGAGGGTCGGTCGGCCGCTGCCGCGCCGGAACTGACTAAGCATAACATTCGTCGCAGCCGAGGCTCGAGGCATCAATTGCAGCATCAGCGTGAGCCGACCGACCGACGATAAGTCGACGACAAGTCTGGACATATGGGAACAGCCGTGATTATAATATTCGAAAGATGGGTCCGAAGATAACTTCGTTAATTTGCTCCCTGATGTAAATCCTCGGGACATCACTGGCTAAGAAGCACCACCCGACATTCTTGGAAGACCTTGGGAAACTCCGCTAGTGGGTGGGTGCATAGTTTGCAAGTTTCTGGATCTCAAAATAAAATGACGCAAAGAAAGCAGATTTCATCTTGAGGACAGCTATGCTTTTTTGGTACTTCCCTAATCAAAATTGTGCGTGCACTTCTGCACAATAGTCTTCAAAATTGCCCTTTTCGCGTTCCCAGTGCCCTGTTCAGAGATTTCTGTTGCCATTTGGTTGATGCAACCAGCAGTGAAAAATCCGTAAAAAGTGCACTGCCGCTAAGTGCCCCAATAGCTATGTAAAAGCTCCCCTCCCCCATTTTCCCCATTTTCAAGCAGCCCTCCCCCATTTTCCAATTCTCCACCAATATATAAGAGGACGATTGACTGAGGACAGATACTGTAGACAAGAGATACTCGTCATCCACCTTCTCTTTCTTTCTTTCTTCCTATCTTTCTTTGTCCTTGTCTTCAATGGGAGCGACCACATCACTTTGAGTCATACAGTGGCGCGGCCAGGATTTGCTTGAGGGATCGGGATACCAGAAAGATGCGATTAAGCAGAGAAAGCTCCCGGTGCACTCACAACTTTGGGTTTTGCGTGGTGAAAATATCAAAATATCTCGTTTGATCTAGTTTAATTTTTGGGTGCTAAGGGAGAGGCAGAGCCCTAGCCCATACCCATTGACTGCACCTTAGGATTCTTTCTATTAGTCAATGCGCCGATGTATATCACCTATTAGTCTATTACCTATACTATCCTATCCTACCTATCTATACTACCTATCACCTATTAGTTATATTAGTTCTATTAGTCAATGTACCTGCATGGTCCAATGCTGCCTGATGAAATACTGGGCTGATAACGTAGCATACACTCCAACAAGCCTACTTTTCCCAGTGCCATTGCAGACACAGAGGAGGCCGGCCATGGTACGATGCGCCAGGTTGAGGCATCACAAACCGATATTTTCAACAGATAGCTTTGTCGTTCGAGTTCTAGCGGGTAGTCTCGGGCCCGTAGGCAGTCCTCAGGCCCGTAGGCAGTCCTCAGGCCCGTAGGCAGTCCTCAGGCCCGTAGGCAGTCCCCAGGCCCGTAGGCAGTCCTCAGGCCCGTAGGCAGTCCTCAGGCCCGTAGGCAGGCGAAATCTGCATCAGCCACTTCTGATCCCATTTTACCCAGTGCACACCCACAGGCGTCATGCCAAAGCAACTGGGGTGCGTGGTTTAATGGGTGGTGGGCACGTGCCCAGTGCCCCAGCCTGGATCCGGGTCAGAACAGCTTGCCAATAAATGTGCGATTTTCACTGAATCTCAGCAAATTAACATCGCATTGCACCTCTCAATGGGACGAGACTTCCACAATTCATCATTCATTATCACTGGAAGGGGGGAGGCAGTGTTTTACTGGGGAGCTAATGCCCCTGCAGTTAACATGTTAGGCGAAAACCTTGCTGCCATCTGCAAAACGTTCAAAATGACTCAGAAGGCTCGTTCCCATGCAATCTCATAATGGGGTAATTAATACATCTACGGGTCACTGGTTCTAAAAATACGCGAGAGAACATGTACTATATCCTGATAAAATATATTCCCCTCCGGTTGAGCTAAGTCACTGCTCCCCAAGGTCCAGCCCCCCCCCCCACACTGCTTCGGACCGTTTCCCCCAGCCCCTTGCACCCACTAGCACTGCCATGTGGAGGTGTCACCATGTGGAGGTGTCACCATGTGGAGGTGTCACCATGTGGAGGCCCAGCTCCGTCAGAATAGGAAGCTCAGGTGCATCCTTGAAATTACTCAGGTGCATACATATCTCAATAGTCACACTTTCAGTCGTATTTGGCTTCCCAAGTAGCTTATCCAGCAGCAAGGCCCCACCCCACTACAGAAATATGGCCAGCCATCAGAAATATGGCTGCGTACATGCTCGCACCAGTGCCAGTGTGCTGAGATCACACCTTCCCAGGCACCAGATCTGGGATATTATCACTGATCATATGCACCGTGTCAGTGTGTTGAGATCACAGCCTTCCATGTGCCAGATCTAGGATGTTCTCACTCATCATATGTATCGAGTCATGGGTGTGGAAGTGTGTCGAAGAATTTGGGGAGGAGATGAGACAGGTCCATCTTAGGTTGACATGACCCGACCCGGACACAGCTCGCAGCGAGAGGTGCGCTACTAAAATCGTTTGGCCCGCATTATCTGAGTTGGAACTGCCATTCATTGGGAAATCTGGTGCGTGTTATTCGCCACATTTTAGTTGAGCGCAGTGAATTTGTGGAATAAAAATGAGTGCCCTGATTAGGGCAGCAGCGAGGATTTTCTTGAGGGAGGGAGGTGGCGATTATAAAAATGTGATGAAATATAGACCTCTGTCAGCACGCGGAATACTTCAGGTTTTACATTTTGAAAATCTCAACATTTCTCGTTTCATCTCGTGTATTTTTGGTTGCTAAAGTGGGAGGGGCCACTCACTCAACTAAACGCCACTCCTTAGCTACGCCTCTGGTTCTGACAACGCGTTGGATATCGAACCTGGGAACTTTGAGCAGCCGGTGGATTTGACTACAGCGCCACCTTTTCCCGGTCGCGGAACATGAGTTCCGCACTTCGCCACCAGGGTTCAGCGTTCGGCCAGCCGTTGTGGTGATCCGCTCGAGCGTTGGCCTTCCGTTCAACAAGTTGGACAAATCCATCTTGACATGCTTCCATGCAGGCTGAAAGACACAGCCTTCCCATCACATAATTTCCGCCCTTTTCGCTTCCCGCTAGCTGTTTGTTTGAAATTTTGCGTAATTGCGTAAGTCCGGGCCAGAAACTCTCACAGCAGGGGAGGAGGAGGAGGAACAGGAGAAGGAGGAGACGAGGAGGGGAGGAGGAGGAGGAGGAGATGGAGGAGGAGGAAGAGAAGGAGGAGGAGGAGGGGGAGGAGTGGAGGAGGAGGAGGAGGGGAGGATGAGGAGGAAGAGGGAGAGGAGGAAAAAGAGGAGGCGGCACAGGAAATGGCGAAGGGTAAGGGGGAGTGGCAGGAGGCGGGGATGATTTCAACTATAATTTTCTTGAATATGGTTCCGACAACAAAGTACAAGATTATATTAATATACACCTGTATTTTGGTCCATTCCTTCGACTAAGAAAACCTGAAAGAATGGCCGATGCAACGTTCTTCCTTATTAATAACATATTTTGTAATAAATTACAGTTTGTTGATGTTGAAGACACTGTTTCATTACGCCTTATAATATTTCACAATATTTCTAACATATCATAAACGGTCTGTTTGACGACAAAGAAAGGAACACAGACATCATTGGATTCAGGGGAGTCGATTTTTGAAAATTATTGTGGGGAGGGGCAAGTGTCAACGTACTAGACCACCCCCTCCGCCAACAAAAAAACTCATCGGATTTCGCCCACTATATTTTCAGATTTAAATAATTCTGATTTTTCATTTGACGATGTAAATGTTTATGTTTATCCAGCATCCTCGCCAACGGACAAAATCGTCCAGTAACAGGTGAAGTCACCTAAGCAAAAGAGCAGTATACAGTACATGTCAACATAAAAACTTTGAGTCATAGCATGCAACTACAGTGTCATACAGTGAACTCGGGTCCATCTGTTACAATGTTATTTGGTGCTGAAGTGTGTATACGATTCTTGTGCTGAGGTACCACGATACAAACGCTGCAGCTCTCGCCGGGTGACTCTATTGGAGACTGAGCGTGACCGGGCAGTCGGCCGGCCCCGCCGGCCGGTCGGGCGAGCGTAGCCGCCGGGCTTTAGAGGTGTCAGATTTGAACACCAAAAGTCCAACACAGAACACCTCCCCCCAAGACAACATTCCACCTCCTCCCAAGACACATGAACATTGGCGAGCAAGGGAGATGTGTCTGACAAATTTGCTAAGTCGCACGTCGCATTTTTCCCGTATCACAGTTTCACCAAATTTGCCAGTCCTGCCGACCGCGCCATGTTACAATGTTATTTGGTGCTGAAGTGTGTATACGATTCTTGTGCTGAGGTACCACGATACAAACGCTGCAGCTCTGGCCGGGTGACTCTATTGGAGACTGAGCGTGACCGGGCAGTCGGCTGGCCCCGCCGGCCGGTCGGGCGAGCGTAGCCGCCGGGCTTTAGAGGTGTCAGATTTGAACACCAAAAGTCCAACACAGAACACCATCGTCATCATCATCGTCATCGTCATCGTCATCGTCATCGTCATCGTCATCGTCATCGTCATCGTCATCGTCATCGTCATCGTCATCGTCATCGTCATCGTCATCGTCACCGTCACCTTCCCCTAACTCCACACACAACAAACACACACCGGCTTAAATAAAATATTTCCGTGCCCATATGCAGGCTAAAACACGCCGGCCATGATGGAGCATCGGAGCACAGCAGGCCTGAACTGTGATGACGATGGGTGAAGGTATTTCCTTGGTGCATAACATTAGGGAGGGGCGAAGCCAAAGTTTTGGTGGGGCGAACTCAGGGTCGGGGAGGGGGCACAGCCTCCACAAAAGCATATAAATCGAGAACAATGTCCTCTGATCAAAAATGTGCAGTGATGTAGTCATCGTGATGGCCGAGTCTTGTCAGTCACCATACACGACACCAAGCAAGCTAAAATGCACAACGGATCACAGACATCAATGAGCGCAATCGTCCTACTATTTGTTTTGTTTTTACAACAGTAAAAACTCTGCTCGTATCCAATGGCGCAGCCAAGAGCAAGAGTAGGACACACTGGGTATATGCCTCTGCGGTCACGGCCAAGGAGTCAGAAAAGGTCAGCCCAGGAGATTCCCAGAAGGGCCATCCGACGGTTTTGAAATGAATATGTCGGCTCGAATGGTTTATTTGCTAGAGTCGGAAATAAAAAGTACAAAACTTCGGAAAGTGGGAATAATGGCAAAAATCAAAACAGTTTTCATCTCGGCGGAAGGGGAATGGTCCCCGCCCCAGGTGTGTCGCAACTAGGGAATTTTTACTGCAACCCTGTTAGTAGTTGTAATCATTTCCCTCCAAAAGGTTAAGTGCGTAGTTTTCTATACCTTTGGTGGTGCTTGGACCCCACCATATTTGCCTTCTTGACCTCATTGACTAATTTGACTTCTAATTCCCCTTGAAATTGACTTGGGACGGTACAAGGAGGATAATGTTGACCAGTGTCATTGTTTAAATGCCAGTGTTTGACTACTGGCATGTTTCCCGAAAAGTGGAAGGAAGCGAATATCATTCCGGTACACAAGAAGGGGCGTCACGACCTGGCTAGTAATTACCGATCCATCAGTTTGCTCCCGCTCATTTCTAAAGTCTTTGAAAAAGTTGTGTGCGACGCGTTCATCTCCCACATTCGGCCCGTAATTTCGGACTCGCAGCATGGATTCGTGTCAAAGAGGTCCTGTGTGACGAACCTGTGCGAACTGTTGGCGCATGCCACTTCGGCTCTGGAGGAAAATCAACAACTTGATATAATTTATACTGATTTTAGTTCCGCGTTTCAAAGTGTTGATCATCGACTTCTGCTTCACAAATTGGAAAATTCGTACGTAATTTCTGGCCCAGTTCTCTCACTTTTTAGATCGTACTTCATGAACAGACGCCAACGTGTGCTTGTCAACGGTTTGACGTCAGGATGGTCCCAGGTACTGAGCGGGGTTGCAGAGGGTTCCCTGTTGGGCCCGAGCCTCTTCCTGGCCTTCATCAACGATCTTCCCAACGTTTTAGAATCGTCTTGCCTTCTGTACTGTGACGATCTCAAAATTTTCCGTACAATCAAGGGCCAGGAAGACGGCATCGGGTTACAGCGTGATCTAAATTCTCTGGAAAATTGGTGCAAAACCTGGAAACTGACCCTGTGTACCAACAAGTGCTTTCATTTTCAAGTCACTCTCAAAACTCAACCATTGCCTATACGTTTTCAGATTGGATCAGCTCAACTCGAATTAGTAACACATGTACGAGATCTCGGCATCATTCTTGACACCAAATTAACTTTTTCGCATCACATCGACTCCATCGTCATAAGGGGAAATAGAGCCTTGGGCCTCTTAATCCGTAGCCTACAGGGGATTAGAGGGAACTACAGCAAGACAGCTGTAGTAGTGGCCTACTACGCCAACGTAAGGTCCATACTCGAGTACGGAAGCGTGGTGTGGGCGGGAGCGGCGCGCACTCACCTAGATCGGCTGGAGCGCATCAAACACAAATTATTGGCTTTTCTGGCGGGAACCAGGCGTGACAGGTACAACCTAGGAAATTACGATGAACTCTGTCAAAAATACAACGTAACGAAGCTGTCTGGGAGCAGAGCGCTACTCGATTTGTCGTTCTTTCACGGGCTGCTGAACGGCCGCTGCGAGAGTCCGCTCCTCCTAGGCAGGTTTCCGCTCCGCGTCGCGTCTCGTCGGACCAGAAGCGTCGACCTGTTTGCGGTACCCCGTGCCCGCGTCAACGCTATTGCAACCAGCCTGTTCTCCCGCTTACCCCGAGCTGCGAACGCATTAACCGCCGTACAGCCAGCACTGGATATGTTTCGGGACTCCAGACGCACTATGTTTGCATTCCTACATGCAACTGCTGTAAGGTGATTGTAGTGTTTCGTCACACATCTGTACGATATCTTAGCATAAACATTCTCACCTCTTTCATCAGGCCATAATTATATATCGTACATGTTCATTTTGTACTGTATTGTTTTTAACCAGTCACCATTTTACCATTCTGAAGTAGAGTGTCACGAGTGGGCGGCGTGTGTGAGTGTATGTATGAGGACCACCATAATTGGGGCACTGTTCCTGTGTGTGGCAAACCGAATAAATAAATAAATAAATAATATTCAAAAATCTCCAAAATGCCGCCATTCGCAGTAGTTGCAACATAGCAACACCAAATCCAGATCATACTGTTCTTTCATGAAATCAAATAACTCTGCGTTCCCGAAATTGTAATCAAGGTCAAGGTTACTAAACTGAGGTCAGGTCAAATTTTATTTTCTGATCGCAGTAAGGGGAAAACGTTTCGTGCAGAACATGATAAAAGAATGATATAGACATTCTGCTTTCAAATATGTGACAAGGTCAATGGCGTTAGATCAGGCCAAATATTATGCATATTCTACACTGCCATCTTGTATGTGGAGTTGGATTTTTTTGCGCGTCAGCTGCCTTGACTATATTGCGCCCGCAATGTATTCTTATGTCGAATGCTACTGTTCCTTGTGAATATAAATCTTAATTCGGTTTTAGAACCGCCGAAGTAGTACACCATGGCATTGTGTGAACAAACAATGGTCCCCAACCCAGGGGTGTCGCAACTGGAGGTACGACCGTACCCATCGGTGGGACTGAGTTCATTGTTTACCGATTGTTCATTGTTTGCCTCTGTGTTTGATCAGTGTATGTGTGTGTGTGTGTGTGTGTGTGTGTGTGTGTGTGTGTGTGTGTGTGAGTGTGTGTGTGTATGTGTATGTGCGCGCGTTTGCTCTGTCTGCCGCACGCCGCACCTTCGATGCATCAGCAACAGCAGCTGTATCAACGGACCACCGGCATCAGCGGCACGTATCATGCTGGCGCCGACGTCAACGATACCTGACACATTTGGCTGCTGCCTATGCCAAGTGCTATCAGTCCGCCTGGAAACTCCGGTGTTCTCGATTGAAGCATGGTGCTTCTTTTGCCGAAATATATCGTGTATCGGTGATAAAAGCCGTGTGGTGTCTGGCAGCGGTTGAGGGTGCTGGCATTTGTGGACGATCGAGATAATTGCAGCGGGGCCCAGGTGTGTCCAAGTTACAAAGTCAGGAATTAGGAGACGAAATGAGGTGTTACGGTAGTGTCCGGGCGCCAGTAGGATAAGGTTCTGTTGAATTCGAGTTGGGCCAGGCATTTGATGGGACTCGGTCTGAAACTACTTCAAGTGCGCTGTCGTCTGACAGGGAGACGGCTTCAGGTGCGCTGTCGTCTGACAGGGGGACGGTTTCAGGTGCGCTGTCGTCTGATGGGGAGACGTCAGGTGTGCTGTCGTCTGACGGGGAGACGACTTCAGGTGCGCTGTCGTCTGACGGGGAGACGGCTTCAGGTGCGCTGTCGTCTGACAGGGGGACGGCTTCAGGTGCGCTGTCGTCTGATGGGGAGACGTCAGGTGTGCTGTCGTCTGACGGGGAGACGACTTCAGGTGCGCTGTCGTCTGACGGGGAGACGGCTTCAGGTGCGCTGTCGTCTGACGGGGAGACGGCTTCAGGTGCGCTGTCGTCTGACGAGGAGAAGGCTTCAGGTGTGCTGTCGTCTGACGGGGAGACGGCTTCAGGTGCGCTGTCGTCTGACGAGGAGAAGGCTTCAGGTGTGCTGTCGTCTGACGGGGAGACGTCTTCAGGTGTGCTGTCGTCTGACGGGGAGACGTCAGGTGCGCTGTCTTATGACGGGGAGACGGCTTCAGGTGCACTGTCGTCTGATGGGGAGACGTCTTCAGGTGTGCTGTCGTCTGACGGGGAGACGGCTTCAGGTGCGCTGTCGTCTGACGAGGAGAAGGCTTCAGGTGTGCTGTCGTCTGACGGGGAGACGTCTTCAGGTGTGCTGTCGTCTGACGGGGAGACGTCAGGTGCGCTGTCTTATGACGGGGAGACGGCTTCAGGTGCGCTGTCGTCTGACGGGGAGACGTCTTCAGGTGCGCTGTCGTCTGACGGGGAGACGGCTTCAGGTGCGCTGTCCTCTGACGGGGAGACGGCTTCAGGTGCGCTGTCGTCTGACGGGGAGACGACTTCAGGTGTGCTGTCGTCTGACGGGGAGACGGCTTCAGGTGCGCTGTCCTCTGACGGGGAGACGGCTTCAGGTGTGCTGTCGTCTGGCGGGGAGACGACTTCAGGTGTGCTGTCGTCTGACGGGGAGACTGTGGTAGTGCACACTCAGTCCTCACGGTCTGCTATCAATGCACGGTACGATCACGGTCTCTGTATTCGCTATGCACGGTCTGGCTAGGCACGCTGTTGACCAGAGTATTTGAATTCACATGCGAGGTAGAAAGTGCCGGTAAAGTTGAGTGTCGCCAATAGAACCTGTTTTTCGAGCTCAGCGAAGTCATCATTTAAGGCAGGAAGAGTGTTACGAGGAGGCCGATAGATTGCCTCCAGAATGAAATATGTTCTGCTTTTTCCTTTCACTTTCGCCCAGAGAGATTCTAGTTTGGAGCTCGAGTTTGGAGGCGTAAGCATTTTCAAAACGGTAATAGTTAGCGCTGACTTGGCGATAATTGCCACCCCACCGTAACCACTAGAGTCGGGCCGGTCCGCGCGTTTTACTTGGTAACCGGGGAAGTTAATGATACGCGTGGGGGTGCTAGGTCGCAGCCATGTCTCAATCACCACAGCTAGGTCCAGAGAGTAAGAACGAAGGTTGTGGTGTAGCTCAAGTAGCTTAGGTTTGATATATTGGACATTGATGAGTCCCATGTGAAGCTGCCCTTTGCGCTGCTGAGCTGTCACATGGCTTGTTCCGCCCCCGCGATCCGCATATTCTGCCGTCCCTGGCGCCACGCCTGCCCCGGCGTGTTTTCTTTGGCGCTGTTTTTGTGACGGCGACGCTCCCATCGGTCGGGTTGGCCGCCAGGGAGTGGTGAAGCTGGTGACTGGCGGAGGCGAAGGCCGCGGCGGTGATGACGTCACATACGGGACGGCTGCGTGTGCGTTGCGAACCCGGGTGACCGGGGGGCGTGATGGCGGTGAATATTTGAACCAGGACGTGACGGCGGTGAATATTTGAACCAGGACGATGGATGGCAGCAGCCTGATGATGTCTGTATGCATGATGAAAGCTGGTAGTCCTGTTCATAGACGATGCAGAACACTATTGCTGGAGAAACAGGAGTTTCGAGCGGCACCAAGGCGTCAGTCAGATCATTGCCTTCTCCGTTGCAGTGTCGGAAAGAAGAATAACCACGGGCAGTAGCTGATGCTTGATGCAAGGAAGTCACTATAGAGCAAGGCGCTATCACTTCTTCACTCTCTCAGTTTTTCAGGCGTCCAAGCACTGTGCTGTACAATTACCGTCAGGAATAACCAGCAGAAATTTCCACTAATGAGTCCAATCACTTCGCACACGCGCAGCGCATAGGTACGCCGATTTTGGTTTGATATTTCACTTCTTCTTTTTCTGGTACACTTTTCATTCTTTCTGGTTCACTTCTCACTCAGAGTTTCACACACCCTATGTACAGAGGCAACACAGAGGGCGAGGGACAGGTTGGACGAGCGACCGAGACGCGTCTGCTCGCGGCGCCGCGCTCAGGCCAACTCGAGAATTCCTAATAGTAGAGGACCTGACACAGGAATGCATGTTGGGAAATTATTTTTTGACTAAGTTTGGAGCAAACTTATAATTTGAGAAAAAAGCTATCTGCACCGAAGGAAACATGATTCCATTCAGACCGCAACGCCAGACCAGTGAGCAGGCGAGCTCACTCGCCGAGTCAAAGGAAGGGTTCACATTCCCGCCAACACTGTCGTGGAATGCCCAGCCTTCATCAACCGTGTCCAACTAATCGATCAAAATTGTCATGCACGCTCGCTGGATAATATGCCGCTGATCTCCGAGGAACTTGGTTTGTTCATAGCCGAATAGTAGCAAAACCTGACCAGCATAAACGCCCACCAGTTCGAATTGTCAACGTCACTACATGAGAGCTATCCTAGTACCCAGAGCAGGTGATCGCATTCGCTGAAACTATAGACGACTCTGACCTAGAAAACCTGATCGACATGACCCAAAACATTGAACTGACACCGCCGTCCGCACCCTCTGACCCGCTCGAGCAGGCCAAACTGGCTCACCGGACTGGCGCTGGCAAAGAGCTGTTAAGTGTTGAGAGCACGTAACAGCTGTTAGAACAGCTGTTACGTGCTAACAATGACCTATCAACCGCCTCAGCTATCAACTGCAGACAACACGAGGATTCCGCTATCATACAGTGCTAGGACATTCAGCATTGTTTATCCATGTGGTATTGATACTGCTAGCCGCAACAGGTGTTGTCGTGTATTGTCTTGTGCAACGAAAACAGAGCTCTGTCCCAACATGTCGCACAACGCAACCTTCAACCCTCCAACCCATCCCGGTCGGTGAAGACATCAACGTCGTCCGTGCTGGTCATGAGCCAGCATCAACACGAGCTGACAATCGGGCGTGACGAGACGATCACGCCAGTTGCCACGGGACTCCGACCGTGCGCACGCCACCGCTCACCACCGCACCCCGACTCCAATCTCTGGACCCATCATGGACTTCGAAATTTCACCTGTCCTCGCGGTCAAGTGGGGCCACGAGGGCGCCGGATATCTAGTGGAGTGGCAATGATTCCCATCGCACGAGGCGATTTTGGAACAGGCCGTCTAAATGTCGAAGGACCTCCTGCTACGGGCCGGAGATCGCTGGGAACGCGCTTCCCATCGATTGGTGCGGGCCGCAAGGACGGCCAGGACCGCGGTTCCTGAAACCGTTCACCTATCGCTTCTATGATGACGCTTCGTCCGGCCAGTTCGACGACTGGTCCGTTGGCCCGGCGCCAACGAGCGTAATCCCTGAGGAACCAACCACCGACGCCGAGACCGTGGGCGTTCCTGAGGAACGTCACTGCCGTCGCCGGGAATACGGCTGGCGGCCAGCGATGATGACGATGATGATGATGATGACGATGATGATGATGATGATGATGATGATGATGATGACACGGCGGAACCTGAACCGTCTGGCAGCACGCAGGTGGCTACCGACGGCGGGCTGACACCCAGACTGCCGCCCTCGCTACCGCGCTGCGTCGTGCTGCCGTAACGAGAAGAGTACCCAGAGCGGCTTCAGTTTTCCCGAAAGTTAACCCCAGTCCGCTTAAAATTCCATCGCTGCGGGCGCGGGCCTAAAACTGAGCCGTCCAGGTAACTTAGCCAGATTGGGAAATGATCGCCTCAATGGGATCGGAGTCCACCATCCACTCGAGGCACTGAGTTAGCTGTGGGCTGACCAGGCTGAGGTCTAAGGTGGAAGTGCTTCCTGAGGGTGTGGGAAAAGTGTGTTCGTGTCCCTGTATTTAAAATGCAGAGCATTTCGTTAAGGATCACAGATTCCAGATAGCGACCACGGGCGTTGATATCGTCGCATCCCCACAGCGTGTGGTGAGCGTTAAAATCGCCCAAAAGTAAGGTCGGTGGAGGCAGTTCAGACACCGTTGGCGAGTTCCACGGTGGGAACACATTCCCCTGGAGGCAGATATACGGAGCATATTGTTATGTGTTCGGTGGCCAAAAAGCACTCGAGCGGCAACCGCCTGGAGTTTAGGTACGCAGGGTTAACTCCTCGTGGGGACACTGTTGTGGACCGCCAGTAGCACTCCACCGTGTGCCACAGCATCAGTCACAACATCCTTCCGATTATCGAGCACCCACTCAACGACACCATGTAGTCAGGTGAAAAGCTTCGTTTCCTGGAGACATACCGCCACTGGGCCGTGCCGATTTAAAACCATCTGGAGGTCCTGGGCGCTAGTTCTAAAACCTCGACAGTTCCATTGTAAACGGTTGATGTAGCCGTCATACAAGTGTCTTGAATTTAAAAGTGGTAAGTCTGTCATGCGTACAAACTTTCCCTGGCTCAAGACATCCAAGTTTCAGCTACAAAAAAGGAAAAATAAGAGAACGACGAGTGCAATGAGCTGATTAGATCCACCAGTGTGGATCTAGCTCCGCGGGACGCAGAATGCGCTCGCTGACGGTTTCTTGGGCTTCCACCGCCCGGTGGCGAAACTGCCCAGGGTGACGCCCCTTCTTCCGGCAATAGGGGAAAAGCGTGTCTGGCTCTCACGAGGGGGGAACGGGAGGTGGTCCCATCACATCGCCAGGAACCGTCACGGGGACTCCCGAGAGGTCCCAGGTAGGATTCGGGCAGGCCATCGGCCTGTGACGGACCGGCAGGCCGCACGCAAAGCGAGGGGTTACGCGACCCGTCACGGCCTGCTCGACCCGATGCTGCCATATCGGGAGCCTGGTCGAACCCCGGTCATCTGCGAACGACGAGATGCCGGGGGGAGGTACTACCGGGACGCGGCGGGAGGCGGCACTACCGCCTTCCGAGATGACTGGAGGGATTGGGTTAACGAGGAAGTCTTTGGAAGGGGTAGGCGTGGGTTTGTGTGATGAGGTATAGGTAGATGTGGTAGTCGGGGATGGACTGGGTTTCGAAGGGGAGGACCGAGCCGGCCTCTTAGACCGATGGACTTGGATCCACTCCCACCGTCAGGGGTAGATCGGGGGGAGGCCTGCAAAGCATCTTCCGCGCAATCGTTTGTAGTGGGTGGGGCTTCCGTTGTTCTGTCTTCCTTTCAGTGGGCTGCCTATTCCTCGCAGGCGAGGCGAGAGGCACCCCAAAAGCTCGAAGTAGAGCTGCGAGTTGCGCTATCAACTCGCACGCCTTGTCGGGCTGTACGTTTGGTGTGGTTGCCATGCTGGTTTTGGTTCTGGAAGAGTACGATATTTTTGGGTGCGACCTTTCATAGATGCCCCTGGCCTCTAAACGATATTTTGTGCGCGTGTTTCAGTGAGATAATTTCCTTTTTCCCTAATGCAATTTGACACGCACGGTCATACGACGTATGGGGTACCTGTCCTGCATCGCAGTTCGCGGCAGAAAGGGTGCTCAGAAGAGCACTGCTCACTCGAGTGGTCATGGGAGGCACATCTGCTGCACGCTGGGCGGCCACGACAAATCTGAGTCGTGTGTCCGTATCTTTGGCATCTGAAGCAACGCATTGGGTTTGGTAAAAATTGCCTCACCTCACACGCACGTAGCCCACTCTGATCTCTGAGGGAAGATCCGTTGTGTTGAAGGTTAAAATAATACGTTGCTGGCCCAAACAAAGTCTGCACCTCTCTTTTACTTTCATTTTTCTGGCGGCAATAACCCCGAAAGCTGACAGCCCATCAACGATCTCATCCTCCGTAACATCCCTCGAGTCAAAGCAGTTTATCACCCACGCGAGGTGTTTTGTACTATGGGGTTCCACGGTGATTGTGCGACTGTTTCGTCCTCATTTTTCCCGTTCTTCCGCACGCCATACACAAACTCAGATGATCGCAGAGCCGTATCCGCCTGCTCTGCTTACCGCAAATTCAACCTCTAAAGCACCGTCCTTCAGCTTTTCACATCTCATAATCTCACCGAACCTGTCGCATCCGTCCCGCCTTTTGGAAGGGGGACAGGGACACAAGACTCTTTGCTAACTCCACGGAAAACCAGCACACGAGGTACCGGGGCACCATACGAAGGGGAGCCCGATTTCGGCGTATATGGGGGCTGGTCTGGCCCTGACGAGAGGGGACCAGGGTGTTTTTTTTGTGTTGTGGATGCCATGTAGTGCGACTTGGTTTCACTCCGGGCGCCCCACCACATAGGGGCTCTACGGGGGACGCCTGGGCCCCGCGGACGGGAGGACGCCAGACGCCCGAGGAGCCATACGGGGGCGGGCGGCGCCTTCGCCCGGCCGGGGGAGAGAGACTCACCACCCCGACCGGGGATCCAGCGTCCCATCTCGACTCCCAGCTCGGCGGGGCCTGCAGACACTGGAACGAATCCTAGGTCCCCGGCCCGAGGCGACCCGCACACTTGGCCCGCGTGAGGCCCCCACTGGGCCCGCCTGCCCCTCCGGGATATCGGGACCCCAGCAGGTGTGCTGGTCCCCGTCACAACTCAGCACCGTGCGACGGGGGACCTCAACCCTCCAGGACTCCGTCAACCCCGGGGGCGGGCCGAGGGGCGCGGCTACCCCGATAAAACTGAGCTGGATGGGCAGACCGGGGAAGTTGTCCCACCTGCCTCGCGATAGGGAGAGCTGGTGCTGCAGGGCCAGGGGAAGGACATGGATGTTGAGATGAGATGGGCATTGGAATGGGAGCGTGATGGATGGAAGGACGAGTGAGGTACTCCTAGTCTTGCCCCCTCGCCGGCTCACCGATGGACTGGGGAATCCGGGTACACTTGGGCACTCAACTCCCCCCACCACGAAAATGGTGCGGTGCCTCATTGGGGGGGAGCCGTCAGCCTTCTGCCCGTCCTGCTGGTGACGGCTCCCAGCAGCCGTCAGCCTCTGCCCGTCCTGCTGGTGACGGCTCCCAGCAGCCGTCAGCCCCTGTCCGCCCTGCTGGTGCCGGCTCCCAGCAGCCGTCAGCCCTCGCCCGTCCTGTTGGTGACGGTTCCCAGCAGCCGTCAGCCTCTGTCCGTCCCGCTGGTGCCGGCTCCCAGCAGCCGTCAGCCCTGCCCGTCCTGCTGGTGACGGCTCCCAGCAGCCGTCAGCCCTGTCTGTCCCTGCTGGTGACGGCTCCCAGCAGCCGTCAGCCTCTGCCCGTCCCGCTGGTGACGGCTCCACGCCCGCTCTCAGTCACCGTACCGGGGTACACACCTATATACCATATAACTGTACCGTTGCGGCGCTCTTAAACCAAAAGCATAATCATCTTAAGCAAGGGTGTCGCCAATGAGGCGGAAAAACAGGTGAGGGGGAGGTGAAGGACTTTGAAGTCAATTTTTCTATGCAACGCCCATAGGCGTAATGCTTCAAACTGGAAAACCTGTGAGGGGCCGGGGGCTGTGGTTACGCCCATACATACAACAATGTTATCGGTAGTCGGTTCCATATCATAACAATAAGTAACACTAAGATAAATGTTTAATGTGAGGGGATGCTGTTTGCCGCCTGATAGTCTGACATGGGCACCTACATATTTTTGTCTTCAAAGTATTCAAAATACGAAAATAATTCATTGCGGACTTGTGCTGACCTGCTGATTGTAGGTGCGACATATAAGGTCAATGGTTTTCGTATCTTAGGTACCTACCTACTTATAGCACAAAAATGCCCAACATACCTATTTATAACGTAAATTATCCTCCATAAATTAAGAGTTTGGCTAGTTCCGCAAAACTGTCATTGATCTATCTCCTGCAGGATCGAACTGGTACAAAGGGTACAAACTCGACCTGCAATGGCTGATATCCAACTGCAAGTCACTGCGAAGGGAGAGCAGAAGGGGACCAAACGGCGGTAAAAACAGGCCTACATCGTTTGTGAGGTTTGTCAGAGCCAGCAGGATGCGGCAAACAAAGCGTCTGCCAACGGAGTCGTCGGTGCGGCCTCAGACATGCTTGCAGAAGGTGTGGAGAACTCCGCCGTGTTGTGAAGACCACCTTCTTGGTCGTCCTCACCACACGCAGCTGCTGAAGCTCTGAAGCTGGAAGAGAGATGTGGAACAGACAAAACCGACAAACACCCGTGGTTCAGCATCATCAAGCGGCACAAGTGAACCACCATAGAGACCCCTATTGTTGGCTGTAGACGTGTACAGCGATTCCATGATCGAAACCCGTCGGCGTGGTCATGGCCGTGTCGTTCGCTGGCCACAATGCACAGTAGTCGGCTCCTGTCCGCCATGTCAGACCATGGGTGGGAGCGGAGTTCACACCCACAACTCCCTCTGGAACAGAGCTACACTACCTCTATCCAGCCGGGTACCGGGATATGCTAGAGTCAGTTGCAGCTGTGGAGGCGGAACAGCTAGTAGACATCATCAACGCAGGCATCTGTTTCAGTATCCAGGTGGATGGAAGCGTGGATCGATGCAGCTGGACACCAAGTTCGTCACGGCCCGCACAGTCTCAGAGAGCGGCAGGCTCACCTCTCTTTCTAGGCGTAGTCGAGTCTGGAGAGCGGGGGTGCAGAGGGCTTGCTGAAGCCACTACGCTCGCCCTGAACCATGCCAAGGCGGACACCGAAAAGCTGGTCGGCATAACGACAGATGGGGAAGCTGCAAACACTGGCCGGTCCAGTGGCCTCTGGAAACGCCTGAAGACCATGTCAAGCACAAGCTGCTGGTGATGTGGTGTGTATGCCACCGCCCGATCTGGCTGTTGAGAGCACTGAAAACTCTGTCCCGGAGCTTCGGGCTGTGGGAAGTCTGACTTGCTGAGTGTGGCCACATACTTTCGCTCATCGAAGTCCAGGACGAAGATGCTAAAGAAAGGGGAGCAAAGTATGCATTTCCAGCATACTTCGAGGTGCGGTTCGCGCTGAGCATCTTCCTCAGTCTGGTCAACGCCGTGCTAGCAAACCTTCCAGTGGCCTGAGAAGTTTGAGAGAAAATCGCCGCCTCGCAGAGCAAGTTAAAGCCAAGTCGGAGGCACGAGGGTACCTGGCGAAGTTGGAGGACGAGGGAGATCCCACTACCTGACTGCGGTCATGGCGGACGTGATGACGTCAGTCCGCCATTGCAGTAGCGCCTTCAGCAGGACAGCCTGACAATCCCCGACGTCTTGAAGGCACGTGATGGAACGAAAAACTATCTGGAGCTGATGGTCGCCGCTCCCGTGCCAGATGACAAAGAGGAGGCTCTTTGGCGTTTACCGCGGGAAGCCGGACCGCGAAATAGACCGACCGGGAAGACAAAGGTTATCGGAACGTAAAAACAAGTACGTGACAACCTCGAACCGATCGATAGCAGCAGTCCGCACAGAGATCGCGGCAGCAACCGGTGAAGCGCTCCGGTGTGAGCGACTCAACATTGACCAAGAGAACAAGTAAAAGTGTTGATGACGCTCCTCACAGCCGAGTCCGTGACGCAGTTTATAAAGGAAAGGTCGAGGCCTGTGTCGATGCTGCTCGAGAAGAAGCTGTGGCCGAATCCGCAGTCGCTGGGCTGACAACTGGCGACGCATGTGTGGCGCTCGTGATGGCTGTGTGTCGAACG